>JAFBJT010091701.1:71127-142069 GCA_016785325.1 Chascanopsetta lugubris | reverse complement strand
ACACACACACACACACACACACACACACACACACACACACACACACACACACACACACACACACACACACACACACACACACACACACACGCACACGCTCGCAGCTGGAAGGAATTAGCCTGTCTCTCCCACTCTCCTTTGCTCCCGAGACCACGGATGATAACCTTCACCACTCGTCCTCCGTGATTGGAGAACCATTTATTTGAGCCATTAACAACATATCTGTTGGCCCCTTGGCTAATAGCTAAAATGACCAAGAGCTGTTAGAGTTACGGTGAAAGCTAAGACTTGGTCTTCGGAGCGGGACTTTAGCTACCTTATCCCTCAACTGGATCATCAGTGTGTTGCATGAATATGTCCGTCTTACCAAAACAAGCCCTCGGTTCAAACGCCATCCTCCGAGTCCCGTCTTTCACCTCAGTGCAACGTGGTTTTTGTGGTGAAATTGAGACTTTTTTCATCTGTCTAGATTATGATGTCATCCGTGTGTGTGTGTGTGTGTGTGTATACGTGGACTCTCGGTACCCCTTTGCAAACATTTCACCCTAATCTGTGCTGGCGTCTCAGCAGTTTCACAGATCCCCAGGTCTCAGTATGAAAGTGGATGGCTGGTTATCATGCACAGAGCCTCACACATTAGTCTTTATTAGATACAGAGAGGCTTTGTGCACACGCAGGCTCAGGAACATCCATGTCAGGGGCCGAAGTGCACGTGAAGAGGAACAACTGTGGACAAACATCAGACCATATCGATAATGTCAATAAATGACTGAAATCAAAGCATGGCTGCAGAATGAATTGCTTTGTGTCTTCCTGCAAAATGATGCTCCAGACTCACTTGATGTTACCATTCAGAGATTGATCATCCTTTTAATCATTTCTGCTCATCAAACGTCATTGATGAATATATAAATGTAATGATTTCATGTTGAAAACATGAAAGCATTACGTTCCAAGTCAAACAGTGATTTAGCATGACTTTAGTTATCAGACAGGACTGGACACAGGACTGATGCAGCGAGCAACAGGTTTGACTGATAAACGGCATCAAATGAATTGTGAATGTTAACATGTGAAGTTTGACAGCGCAAACGCTGTTATGCTGAAACTCTTGAGAACACGAGTCAAACTCGAGGCCCGTGGGCCAAATCCGGCCCGTCACGTGGTTTTATGCACAAGAGCTTACGACATGTTTTATGCCGTAATAACACAGAGCTATGCGCTCACATTTATGTTTACAAGCATATTCAATCATTGTGACTTGAAAGAATCAAATATGGAGTTGTATGGAGTTATTTGACATTATCTTGAAAGAGTGATTGGTTTTACAGTCTCACAGTTACAGCCGGCCCTTCGGAGGCCACCATGACTCTGATGTGGCCCTCGAATGTGAAGAAGTGGCACAGACACACGTTACTTTATGATTCAGATGATTAAGACCTTAGACTGCAGCTAAGTATCAGGGCATTCACAGTGTCTCTCTTTATACTTTGACATCACCCAATAGCTTTGCCCTTTTATGCAGAGATGGTTCAACACTTCTCTGTCAAATCCCTCTCCATCATGTTTCATCATGCACTTGGATGAGACCGGGCGAAAACAGCAGGTCTGTCCACACTGTGTAAAACAGCTTGTCAAGAAGAATAAATAAATAAAGAGCCTTGTAGGCAGCTGTGAGGGAGCTGGCCCAGTGTGTGTGTGTGGGTGTGTGTGTGGGTGTGTGTGTGCATGCGTGTGCGTGCAACAATGAGCTCATAACAGTCTCACAAACTGTTTTCAAAAAAGATCTGACATCAGAGGCGCTGCGAGGATGTTTTCTTCCTAAAAGGGCATCTGAAGAGAAGTTTTGAGAGCAGCCGTAATGTCTTCATCATCTGTCCTTCTCGTTTTGATGTGATGTCATTCTGCCGCTGAAACCCAATCGCACGCCTCAGCCGTAGATCGCCAGCATTACAGAGCGGATGATAATGCCTATAAATACACTCGCCAGCAGCAGCAGCAGCGGCAGCAGCAGCGGCAGCCAGGCCCTGTCTGTCTATCTCTGCCCATCTCACCATTTTGGAATGTATGACCTTAAATAGACATATATGAAGACTTTTCGCACACACCATTTTAGTCCAAAAGTCAAGGGTTGAGGTGATTTAAGTCATTTCAGTTGAAATCCGTTTTTATATATGATATTGTTTAAGCCGCGTTTGACTTCTGTTTTTGCAACTCGTGTCGTTTTCTAAATGCATTCGATCATTGCTTGGCAACTGATCACTTTTTTCGATTTGTTTAGAAGCTCTCATTGTCGAGCTTGGGTGTTTTCATTGTATTTTCAATATTCATTCGTATCAGCGTCGTTCTTAGATGCTCTCTCCTCTGTTGGTTTCTTTCCTGCTTGCTCCTTCATGCATATTTTCCTAATTGTTCTCTCAGTTAACCCAAATCTTTATATCCAATGTGTGTGTGTGTGTGTGTGTGTGTGTGTGCGTGCATGCATTTGTACACACATGCAAGTATATGTAAATGAGTGTTTGTGTGTGTTGCTCCGAGTACAATGGCTGAGAGGAAGAGACGTATCCGTTTAGACTCGTCTTTGAAGCAACTAAAGTGAGAAAAGGAAAATGCAAGAGCATGAGGAAATGGGCAAGAATGCTATGTGTGTATGTGTGTGTGTGTGTGTGTGTGTGTGTGTGCGCGTGTGTGTGTGTGTGTGTGTGTGTGTGTGTGTGGCAGGTGCGCTCCTTGGGGAGCTCTTTTGTGACAATGGGATGAGGATATGAATGTAGGGTACGTGCACTGTGGTGCACCTGCACAGATTCTGACAAAGACTGCACAAGCACAGTCTGCAGGGAGGAAATGTGAGAGTCCGTTCTTTTTTTTTTCTACAAAACCGGAAAAAAAAATGTATTTGATCATTAATAAAACAATCAACAAGAGATTTCATGTTAATAAATTCCTGACATTTGAATTCAGAGTACTTGTGAGTGATCAGTCAGCAGGAGGTTAGAATAAGAAATGAATTCACTTCTTATATTCAATAATTGTCAGTTTGTCAATAATGACAATAAACCTCAGCCGGAGTCACCAGTTTCTCTTTCACTCCTGCATGAGTATTGTCTCAGGAGTCCTGTGGTCTCCTGCTGCACCACTGTATGTTATCACAAGTGTTTAGACAGTTGGACAGTAAATAGACTCCTCCAATGGCACTGAGCACACACACACACACACACACACACACACACACACACACACACACACACACACCTCGGCCCCGTTGTTCTCCTCCGGGGGGACTTGTGCTCTCCATTCTCGCCCACTGGCTGCTGCAGTGACTGCGGGGGTCACGGGGTCTCCCAGATAAGAGCGCAGGGGTTTTGTAAAGGGAAGCTTGACTTTCAGAGCACAGGAAGGAGGGCTGAATAACCTGGAGGGAAGGAGGAGAGCAGGGAGTGAGGTCGAATGAAACTCCAAACCACCTGCGCATCTGATAAGGCAGCACACATTAAGGTGAGCGTAAGAGAGAAGGTTAGCAGGGAAATGTCAATAAGCGCCCAGAGAGCCGGGAGTCAGGAGCCGGAGTGAGAGAAAGTGAGCGAGGAAAAGGAAGAAGAGGGAAAAAAGAAAAAAAAACTCAGAATCCATCAAATAAAAAAGATCAGACTGGCAGAATGTAAGAGACTGAGGGCGACAAAGAGAACGCCTGAATGAATTATCAATGGGGAAAACAGACGAGGGGCGCGGACTTGAATAGGTGATCTTTGGCTCGACACAATGCCGCTTTGAAATGGAGAAGTTCACAATCATCGGAAAACACCAAAAAGATTTACACCCGCCTCGCTCGCCCGACAGCCGGCCTCTGAAATGCGTTGTAGTTTCTGCTCATTGACGTATCGAGCGCTTATGACAAATGAAGTGTGGGGGACCTCAGGTAGCTCTGTGTGGAACCATTGATTTTTCACTGTCCACACACAAGGCTGCTGATTGATAGGGCTGTGCTGGAGTCATTAGATACATTCTCTACCAGCATCTGAATACACACACACACACACACACACACACACACACATTCTCAGAAGAGTGTTTATAGAGCAGTTTTAGGAATTATTTATCAAAGTGATTCCTGAGACTTTGCAAAGTCTACAGTGCACCGCCTTTATGACCATTATGAAAATGTTTATGGTTAACTCAGGCCTAAAAGAATTTCATGTTTTGTTATGATGCATTACATGAAATATAACAAATCATAATGACATTTAGAGTCAAATAAAAAATAAAAACATGCTGTTGTTGGTGTCCAAAGACTGCAGCCTGTCTGTGATGGCAAATGCAGTGATGATGATGATGATGATGATGATGAGTTCATGCAACAGTGGTGTTTTTTGTAAATACATTGATGTTACTGTTTGACTTCTAACATGTTGTTTATGCTCAAAAGATCATTCTCTAGAAAATAAGATGAAATCCCACCAGCTGTCTGTTGATTAGGTTTTAAAAAGCACTAAACACAACCTCACTGACTACGTCCTTTGTCAGCACTTCACCTGGCTTTGTGTTAGCCGGGGAATTTCGACAGAAGCAAAATGAGAATAGGAACAGGAAGTTCACACGCATGCATGGGCTCGGTGTGAGCAGATCGGGATCCCTGAGCCGGGGCCATTTGAGAGCAAGTGCAGGTTTCTCTGGGGCAAGAGAGACTTTCCGAATCGCTCTGAATGTGAAAGAGGAAAGGAGGAATCGTGACGATAACAGAATGTGTCTTGTGTTGCCCAACATGCTGCCCTGTAAGTAAACGTAACGTTTGCTGATAAAGAACGAGAGGAATCAAGCGCTTGTGATGAAGATGCTCTCTCTCTCTCTCTCTCTCTCTCTCTTGGATCTGGCCTGACCCCCGTGCCTAGTTGTCATAAGCCCGGTATTTATTGGAGGTGCCGTGAACTCGGGGCCGCGGGTGGACGGCTTATTTTACAGATCTGGCCATAAAACGGTCAGCTTGAAAATATGAGAGACTTTGCAGAGGGACCGGACTACCTTTGGGATCCTGTTGCAAATTGGGCCAGTTTAACTGGGGAGGCGACGGCATGAGCCTCCACGTTACGTCCGCTCAGACCTGAGGAGACACCAGCGCTCACACAGAGCCTGTGGTTGGAGGGGAGGAGAGTGGAGGCTGGACATTCAGTCTGGGTTCGTTTTGGATGAACAAGAGTATGTTCCGCGTTTTCACTCGCTCGGCAATCATTGAGCAAAGTGTGTTTTAAGTGTCTTTAAAGGCAGGACTGTGCAGGACTTGTGTGATATCTAGTGGTGAAATCCAATCAGTTATCACAAACAGTTAAAAAGGTGTGTAGTTTGTCTGTTCTGGGCTCCTTGTAAAAACATGGTGGTGCAACATTATGGCCCCGATAGAGAGGACCCACTCCCCGGTGTAAATATGAAAGGTTCGTTCTCTCGTAGTGAAAACAACGATCTGTGCCCTCAGGTAATGAAACACTCCTGTAATGCACTATTTCATTACTTCATATTCCGTATCTGCCAAAATAATGACCAGTACCTTCCAGAACCTTACGAACTGGCCCTTTAAATCACCATGTAATGACGCTGGGCACGGCCCTGATTATCTCTGTTGTCTCTCTGCAGTTTCTCTCTGTTGCCACAAACATGCTGACGTGAAAGGGAACAAATTGTCTTGGAGGTGATGTTGACATTCGACATTTGAATAATGACAGAGCCAGAGGGCCGTTTTGGCCACTGAGCTGGAAAATGTTACCTTTTAAGAGAGGAAGGGATCAGTCAGGATTTTCTTTTCCTGCAGGACGGAGATGAACTGTTTACTCACGAACACCATGTTCGCTGGAAATGAGCAGAATTAGTGGAAAGTGTTGAAAAGTTCTGCGAAGTCGGGATGTTTTCTTTGTGAATGAGATGAGATGGCTGACTCCATCGTTATACTCCGACATCTCTGAAGCCATGAGGCCTCTGAATGTGTCTTTGTGACTGGATGCGCGCACGCACACACACACACACACACACACACACACACACACACACACACACACACGTATATGCATGAGCCAGATGTCCTCTTGGCCTTGCCGATGATCTCTTATTTCATACACTTTCTGAGCATCTCTCTCTTTGGGACGTCAGCCACCAGCTATGGGACTTCTCATTCTATGTTCTCCAAAACACACACACGCATTCAAACACAGACACACACACACACACACACACACACACATCCATTCATCCGTCTATTTATCTTTATCTACGCTGCTGCTGTATCCATTTCACCTCATGTAGTTAGTTTTTGGTCTCAAGGTGGAAAGTCGTGATCGATCGTATCTGATGTAATGAGCAAACTTCTGGGACTGGAATATTTCACTCCGACTTAAAATGTTTCTGTAAAATATAAACACAGTAGGCGGCTCCTCTTTCTCCTCCAGCTCATCAGGAACTTTACCTGAAATCACTCTTCCAGTGGGGAAGCCAGAACACAAACGGTGTGGGAAAGTCTCCTCAGCCTCCACACATTCTGTTTCCTCTCCTGTTCTGCCTCGCCGTTGTAAGCCCGTGCATCCGTGCCTCATATCCAGCTCCTCTCTGATTAATACTGGACGCACAGGGGAAATGAAGCATGCATACTTTAGCTCCAGAGCTAATTTTAAATGGAAAGTCTGACCTGAGAGGTGAAAAGTGCAGGGTACATGCACAGGCAAACATCAGCACATATTACATCTGACAGACTGCAACGCTGACACCTTGTCTTGGGATTATGACATGCAGGCCCGAGGTGTGTGTTGAGTGCGTGCGTGTGTGTGTGTGTAAGTGTGTGTGTGTGTGTGTGTGTGGAGTTAAAAAGTTAACAACTCGGGTTTTAGGCTAAGCGATCTCATTCCCCCAAAGTATCACACACCCGAGGTCACAATCCAAATTCGGATACTTGTTGGCCTTTCTCCCAAACGAAGCATTCCACGGATCAGCGAGCCCATCAGCCTGCCCTCTCCCCCTCTTTGCTCAAATCTCAGCAATTATATTTGACATGTAACATCAATAATCTCATTTATTTTCTCGCCCCCTCTCTCTTTCTCTCTCTCTCTCTCTCGCTCAGCCAACCGACCCCACACACACACACACACACACACACACACACACACACACACACACACACACACACACAGAAGGGTCCGTTCGCCCCCATTCTCTTATCTGTGTCTGCAGGAAATGTGAGCCACGCACTATTCGATAAAAACAATTTTTTGCACCATTGATCCCACACCACTTGTTTCTCCCTCTTGATTTTTCATTTTCCCCACTTCCTCCTTTTCTCCTCCATGATAAAGGAATTTTTGCAATTGTTCTTTTTATTTTTTATTTTTTTTAGGAGATGAAGAACTTGTTAGACGATGGTTGTATTTATTTTATTTTTTAAACGTGAGAGGTGACGACTTACAACTAGATTAAAAAGAGGAAACGCAACATGGGCGCGCACACTCTGTCAGACACACACATCATTTTCACACTGGTCCAAATTCCCACCAGCACACAGATGTGAGCAGGTTTTTTGTACAATGCGATTGGTGTTCATACCTGGGTCACATGACTCTGTAATTGAGCTGCGTTACAACTGGCTTGTCTCCAATTGGGTGAACGTAGTAACTTTGGCCCACCCACACCTTTTCCAGTGCGACGCTATGACACACATTCAGCTTCCTGTTGTTAGCATGTAGCTCTGGCTCTTTGTAGTCAAACGTATTATGGGATGGTGAGACGTCGTGATTTTTGTCATTTGAAAAAGCAATGATAGTAAAAGCCACTGAATTGCACGGTGGCACTGTTGCAGATCTGTTATGATTCTGCTTCCTCTCGCATTCGTGATGTCAGAGTTGACGCAGCATTGGCAAAACAAAACACCATAAGGCAAGTTACTACTGACGATATGAGCGATGTTCGATAATTTCGTTTGGCTGATTTGATTCAAAGTAAGATACATCTGGGGTGGCCAGGAATTGAACCCACAACCACCAGGGCTATGCTTTATCGCTAATCTACACCCCCTCCACAAAGTTGGAATCTCTAATCGGAATAATTTCACTCCTACATTTTCCTTTAGCGGACGCCTTTTATCCAAAGTGACACGCATCTGAGGGCGGATGGAGAGGCCGGGGATTGAACCCACGACCTCATGCATTCAAAAGGCATCCCCTGCCACTACGCTACACCCACACCGCAAAGTTGGAATTTCAAATCGGAATAATCGGACTTCTACATTTTCATTTAGCAGACGCCTTTTATCCAAAGCGACATTCGTCTGAGGGTGGACGGAGAGGCCGGCGATTGAACTCACAACCTCGTGCATTTCAGGTGCATGCCTCATCACTGAGCCAACCCTATTGCCTACTTTCAAGCGAGGTCACCCGAGTGAACGCGCGACGCGCTTCGCTCGGAGTGCGGGTTTCTGCTCTCCGACCCCAACGCTGGCGTGTCCACCGAGAAGTGATGGCGGTCGGGTGAGTGACACTCTGGGCTCCCTCCTCTGCAGGGCCACGGATCAATACAAGCGAAAGTCACACACTCCACTTGTGTAATCATTCCCCACACTGTGTTCTGCTTCACTCCCTCCATCGGCCAGGTTGTTGTTTATCCTATTACAGCCCTAATTGCCATGCTTATGGTAACCTTTCTCCAGCTTTATACCCCCTGCACTAAACTAATGGGTAATGGCACAGGAGGGCTCATGCAACCGAGCTAATTTGGCGAGGCCTATATTCCCTCATGGATACCTCACTCCGACACAATGCCCACGTCCATCACTCTCTCGCTGTTCTCCACCCCCCCCCTCCACCTTCCTTCTCCATGCGGCGATCCGTCTCTCGCCACCAGCTAGCGTTAGCACGCCACGCGGCTCGCAAAGCAGGTTGCCGCTAATGAGTTGCCTCGTTGTTCCCGGTGCTATGGCTTTTTAATTAGTGTCGCGGCCGCAAAGTGTCCCACGTGGACCCCGCTCGGGCGCCCGCTCCTTGTCATCCATCAGCCGTTCCTTTTGTTTGCCTTTCATTTACATATATGCGCCAACCCCAAATTAGCGCGCGGCCCCGTTAATTGTGCGTGCGGGGAAGTAAATGGATGGCGGTGTATGGGCGCGCAGAATTGCAGTCAACATGTTTACCTCCCAAATACCCCCCAGGACCACTGTGCTCCCGCTCATGGGGAGGTCACGGCGAATACACCCCTCAGGCTAAAAAGATCCATTGTGCTGCTTGGAGTAATTAGTGCAACTAACAAGCTCAAGCCCACATTAAGAGAGGTGCACTGTACACACAGGCACGATGCAGGGGCAGATACGGACAGACGTTGCGCACAGATACACAGATTTCAACTTCCGAGGCTCACGCCCGATCCGTTTCACCGCAGAGAGGAGAAAGAGAGGGCGATGATGAAATGGAGCCGGGCCCCTTCATGTCATCACATTAAAATACTTTCTACTGACTTCACAAAGTCTATCAAATCAAGTCTGCACGCATGTATCGACCACCCCTGGCTAACCTGATCGATTGACGGTCAATAAAATATAATGATGTCTAAGTGCTGAGCAATGACCCGTTGCACCTCAAGTGTCCTCAGTGTTATTGATCATTCTCAAACTGCCTCATAGATCAGTGTGTAGTCACCGGTGTCAGTTTCTGCTGCTGCGATAGGTCAAATATTCACGTCGCTGCGTTTACTAGACTTTCGACAACTGCGGTCCAGCAGTGTTTTTTAGTTTTCCTCTCCGGGTTTGAGAGCAGCTGATCGACTGAGCATCGGGTGGAACAGGAAAATGGTAAAATTGTCAAAAGACATAGATATAGTTGCAGGTTTTTGTAATAATTGCACATGAACGTACGTAACCTTCAGCTCAGGTGTTACAAACATTCTTTGGAATTTATTCAATAATAGATGATGTTATTAAATCAAATGATAGAATTTGAATGGCAAACCAATGGACACATTATGTTGTTGTTCAAAACAGATTGGCTGCTTTTACACAGAGACAGTTTGAATGATTATGTGAGGTGTCTGAAAGGTCTATATCAGGGGTGTCAAACATACGGCCTGCGGGCGAAAACCGGCCCACTGGAGGGTTCAGTCTGGCCTGTGAGATGACTTTGCAAAGTCTAAAAATGAAAAATTAGGGAAAACATGTATTTTATTTTATTTTCATTTCCACATACCCTTGACTAAATATTTTGTGTATCTTTAAATTGAAATGCAAATGAAAAAAAATGATCAACTGAGACATCATATTGTTGAAAAGCACTAATTTCAAGTTATCCGTAATATATATATTTTTTAAACTAGATCAATAAATGTGAACAATTTCAGAATGGACATTTTTTTGAGTTGTCATTGTTTACAGGTTATTTCGCTATGACTTTACTAACACTGCCCCTGTGGCCCCTGAACTAAGATATAAGCTCCGATGTTACTGATGATTTAATTGTTTCAATGGATTGAATCCAGAGTTCATGTCCATCTTCATATATGAACAGGGGATTATTATTAGTCTTTTAAGCCTCAGCTGTTGTTTCCCTACACCCTCTGCTCTGAGGAGAACTACAGAAATTCTATATCTATCCTCTCCTTCTTTAGTGGCTGAAGATGTGTCCACACGCCCGTATCGAACAGCCTCACTGTGTGAGGCATGTTGTCGTGTTTGTTCCTAATGTCGACTGGCCAATTATGCCTGATTGTGTTCCTCGAGAGAAGCAGGAGTTGTTAGCAAAGGGCCAAATTATGCCCTAGCCTTTAATGTGACCACAGGGAGCCCAGGGCCACTTGGAAAAGTGTTGTTTGGTCTTTGCAAAGCCACAAGTGACTTGTAAAGACGGTGTTATTAGTCAGACCATAGTTTTAAAAGTCACCGCCATTTGCTCGGTGTGTCTTGAAGTCCGGCTTCGAGGCTTCGGAGGTCTTTAATGCTTTAATGAGAAGTTTCCAGGTGGGAGTTGAAGCTGGGTTTGTGCCCTCTCTCTGTCCTCCATGACCCGACCGTACCCGGCGCTACTGAGTCAGTGACTGCCTGCCCTAACGCTCGGGTCATTTGTTTCTCCTCTCTGAAATGCATAAAGTCTGATGAATAATACATAAGTGTACACTTCATTACAATACTCACAATCCCCTTCCGTTCATGCACATGTATATGCATGCAGCACCATTAAGAGTTTCCTCCTGCTGAGGAGCGCTGGCATCTCTCATCACTATGACTGAACTCACATTAATGACCTGCTCTTCAACTCAGTCTCATCGTGGACTAATGCGCTCAGGGTTTTTTTTTCTGTATTTCCCCAATGGGGATACATAACGTTCTATTCTATTCTATTGTCCAGTTGGCTCTTTGGTGGCCAGTGCAAAAGAATAGGACTACATTCTGCAATACGTGTGTGTGTGCGTGCGCGTGTGTGCGTGCATGCGTACGTGTGTGTGTGTGTGTGTGTGTGTGTGTGATGAGCTGTAAGGAAAAACATGGTCGGACAGGTCTGAGGCAGTAATAGAGCAATATGTTGTGTCACCCCCCTGTAATCCTCTATCTCTCTACTCTGTGTGTGTGTGTGTGTGTGTGTGTGTGTGTGTGTGTGTGTGTGTGTGTGTATGATTGATGATACTACTAATGGTGTGTCTAAACACTTGCAGCCCAGTTATCTCTTATCTGACAGAGAGGAGAAGGCCTGTGTCAACAGCTGCTCCTCCTCCTCATTTATCTCTCTCTGCCTCCTTCTCTCTCTTCCTCTAAACCCCATCTCTCTCTCACACACACACACACACACACACACACACAAATCAAACACTAACATGATGTTTGCTCACTGTCATGTATGTTCACTGATCCTTTTTACTGACCCGTTGAGCAACAAATAATTGCATCAATCATTAACCGATCCCTCTATTTTTTTAATCATATACGTCTGTAAAATATCAGAATCAAAAATAGATATTCCGATTTTGGCGCAGATTGTCAGACTGAATGATTTCTCCTCGTCACTAACATCTACTTTAATTATTATTGTATCGTAATCGATGTATCAGTTTCGGCTCCGTTTGTGTTTTCCTTCCCATTTCCTGTTTTGTCGGCGCAACACTTCACCCATCTGTCCCTCTTCCCCTTCTCTCTCCACATCCGTCCATTCATCTGTCCCCACGGCAGCAGCCGCCGTCCTGCTGTCCTCAATAAGAACCTCAGGCCTCCCGGTTCATCTCGGTGATGGGCCCCATCTCCACAACGGGCCTCAATCACCTCAATGCTCCCGTATAGCCATTAGCTCTCTCCATGGGGGGCCCCCCCCCCACCATATCCATCCGTTCCTCCATATATCTCGTCATACATTAAAGGGCAGATTGATAGCCATCAACCCGCTCTCAGCCACTGACACACTCTTAATATTGTCTAACACAAACCAGATGGCCGCAGGGCTCTTCTGCGACACACAGCCATGATATACTCCTACGCCGCCTCCCTCGGCCTTGTCTCCCGTTTCCCCCTCTCTCTCTCAGAAGAAGGGATGAGTGTTCTTCTTCATTAAAAAAAAAAAAAAAAACGGGATACAGGGGCCTCTTGGTTTCGGAGGCCAATCAGGATGCATTACCTGCGCGCCGGGGCTCCCCGGAGCCCCGAGTTAGGGTGGAGGTTAACACGACGAGATGGGGAGACGGGGGTGTGGTGAGACCGTCTGCGCCGCTTCCTGAGTCAAAACAAAAATGACGGACGGTGGAGGGGAGAAAGGAAGGAGTAGTTATGACAGTTGGAGTATGAGGTGGAAGCTGCGGGTGCTAACACCAACGCAGAGTGCCGCTCAGGCCGGGAGGTGCGAGCCGTGATCTCAATAGCCGTATTGTGTTCACACTTGAACCGGGGCCAGAAACCCTGTGAAATATCAGAGAGAGGGAGAGGAGGAGTGTGGAAATGAAACAATGGTTTACACAACGGTGAAATAGGTCTTTTCCTGACGGCCCGACGCTCACAGAGAGAAGGCTTTATTGGCCCTCTTGTCCTGGTTAATCTCAGCCCGCTGGTCGGGCAGAGACGGGTGGAGGTGGGGGGGGGGGGGGGGGGGGGGGGGGGACGCGCAGAGGCAGAGGCCACTGTCGGACAGAGACACACACCCAGATAGGTGGACCTGTGCTCGGCAGCCACACACAGAGCGCACATGTGAACACACACACGATGGAATTATCCGGCGGCAGAGATGAAGATTTCCAGATATTCTTCTAATCCTGTCGGAGGAGAGCAACACGCCTCACGCCATCACCTGTGTCTCCATGGCGACAGCTAATCACAGTGGGCAGAGCAGCTGTGTGGGGTGAACACAGTCAGAGGAATCTAGAGTTGCAGTTGTGTTTCATATTTATCTTGAATATCCTGGGTTTTGCCATGTGGGACGACAGGATCATCGAGAGATGAAAGGTGACTGCAGGAAGTTCATCCAGCAAAAACACCGATGTGCTTTATAAGTGTGTCTTTGTGATTGGTTGCGTTTTATTTTGTAGTTGTTTCAACATGTTTTTAGCACTAATTTATTTCTGTGTTTATTGAAAATAAACTTTTGTGCTTAGGTTCTTTAATATAACAGGTCCTGCATTTATATGTTCTCGGTTACATTTTCTGGTCTTTCATGTTATGCAGTAGTATTATGGGTTGTTTGGTTCCCTCTACTACATGTGTATACGTGGGTTCTATCCAATCACGGTCCCTTAATTTGAGTTCAACATACATTTGCACAGGTTTAGTCTTTTTCCGTGATTATATATCTTATCCCCAGAGTCAGGTCCTGGCAGCGATTTGAATTCAGTGCTAGATTTATATTTCTTTCCATATAAAATGACCAGAGCCCCATTATTTTTTTCCCTTCTGCCTTTAATTGATGAGTGACTCGGTGGCTCCTCAGATCAATGAGTGAAACCGTCGAAAATTCGACTTCACAAAGCATTTTTGTCGATTCGTTGGAGCCTCCTGAGGCGAGAAGGTCAGAGGAAGATGCAGGCACACAAACGCAAACAGTCAAGAGTCTCCTCTCATCTCCGTTTCTCCGCCATCATTGATCTCACGTGCGAAAGCGGGTCCAAATGATATTCCCCCTCCTCCTCCAAAATAAGAGTCAGATTTAAAGAAGATGTTTGGAGACAGATGTGACATCCTCTGTTTCGTGTCAGTCTGCTTCTCAGAGATTTCAGGAATGAGGTAGTGGTTGAGATAAATGCGGAGGCCAACGTTGATTTGATGCTGAGCAGGAACTGACATGCAGAGGGAAACATTCTCCCCCAGTCCATGTTGGAAAACCCTGTTGTCTGGTTTGGATCACCAGAGATATAGAAATGAGAAATAGTGTTCCCAGCTTCCCCCTCGCTGCCTCCATTGTATCACAAAAGCAAATGTTGTTGAAGGAAGTATTCCTTTATTTGGGTGTTAATAAATAATTGATAGTGCTGCGCGTTGCGACAAATTTGTCCCGAGCTCCGCTTCCCTGTTTGTGTTTGCTCAGTTCCAGGAATTGTCCCGTTTTGTGTTCCACTTCCGATGTCAGTCGATAGAGTGAAGGTCAAGTTGTGTCAGTGTTGAATGCCGGCTTCCTCGCCTCATTATTAGTTGACATTATTCTTGGCAGGGATGGATCACATCTGATGGATTTAGGTGCCTTTGCTGGAGCAGAGGATTTGTTTTCGTTTACATCTGCGTTTCATTGGAAAACAGAAAAACATCAATTTCATGTGTGGATGTTTAAATTTAGAAACACAGATGTTTTCCCCATTTTGAGGTTTCCTTTAGTGAACACAACAAAAATATTTTAAGACACATTGTATTTCTTCATTGATGGATCAACAAATTGATTTGTGTCATGAAAGGACTGACTTCATTTGAGTGCGGAGCAGAATAATTTAAAGGTGCAGTGTGTCAGATGTATTAACATTTATTATTCATTTTTTATTACTATTACTGTGCCTGTTGCACCTCTTTAAAGCATGTGGGAGAACCGTGGTACATATTGGTATTGTTATATATATTTAATTTACATATAAGAAAACAAAAATCTTCAAAGTCAGTGTGCACGTTGAGGTGAGTATTGTGTTGTGTGTGTGTGTGTGTGCGTGTGTGTGTGGACTCCTGAGACAATAAACAACCACTTGGTTCACTGAGCTTCCTTCTCAGCCAATAAACACTTCCTCAGCTAACTCCGATTCCCTCTCAGTTAATATTCAACCAGCTCTCCGGCTTTGTTCTCTCCTCCCGAGCCTGCGTCCAATCACGGTGGCAGATTCTTAAAATGAGACTAATGTTCCTGCTCGACTGTAGACAGAGACCAGTGTGAGAAAGTGTTCCTTTAGTCTTTAGTCGTTGTTCAGTCTTCGTCTCACACACACACACACACACACACACACACACACACACACACACACACACACACACACTCACACCACACACACATACGTCTGGCTGTGAGCCTTCAAACGCCATCCACGGTGTGTGTGACCCCGATGTACTGTTCATATATTTTCCCATTTACACTGCACCTGCTTCACTATAATGAGCCAATATATCTGCCCACTAATTGCTCTAAATACATATCATAAACCTCAGTCTGGCTGTCCAACAGTAAAACAGACATAGCATGATGGCAACCACTGCATGCACACACACACACACACACACACACACACACGTACAAATCACTGGCACATAAAAAATACAGACACAGGCAAAACGTCTGTCACATAAGCACATACACCTGCACAAAAAACCTAACATGCGATGGCATAAGGACCCATGAGCAGTTACACACAGACACACTATGTCTTTCTCTCTCTTACACACACACACACACACACACACACACACACACACTCTCATCCAGCCTTTTAACAGGGGGCTGTAAATAACATGCAGCCATTTCATTAACGAGGTCCAGCCTGAAAATTCTCCGCCTTCTCCCCTTTTAAAGTGCTCACACTTCCTGTTCAAAGTTACCCTAACCTGGCAACCCGGCACATGGCAACCTGCTCATTCAGAGGAGCTGCAGGGGTGCGGAGGTGGGACACGGTGGCGTGACGCTAAGAATATCACAGAGTGGCTGATGCTATGGTCATCAGCTACTCACACAACCTTTCAGTCAGACGTCTTGTATTGTTGCCTTGGTTCACGAGTTGATATCCTGTAACTTGATGTAATAGATTACACTTATTATGAGGTGTACCTTTTTTCTCGTTGTAGTAAATGGCCCCGGTTATTATTCAGTTGTCTCATTTTGAAAGATATGACGAGGTTGTGCATATTTGTCTTCATTCTCTAATTCTGCTCGTGGTCATTGTGTCGTGAAATTCAAACCTCTTCAGTTCTCAAACGTTCGATGGTTCAAACTCAGGCAGACTCAGGTTTGAGTGGACGGACGTTTGGGCGAGTGTGGGAGACAGTGGAACTTCTCACATGCACTTCTCAGTGTGGCACAGGCGCACTCACCACAAATGATAGCTGTGTGACTGTCACTGCAGAGACTTTGATTTAAGAGACGCACGTTGGGTCATTAGTGAGCCGAGTCACATTCTGGCACACGCACACACACACACACACACACACACACACACACACACACACACACACACACACCAGAACCCAGATGGCTTTTACAAGGCCCCAGGCCTTCTCTGGCCTGGCTGCCTGGTTTTTAATTATGTCGATGGCTGCCCGGCCCAGATAAAATGGGTCACATTTAACACGCCTTTACTCACCTTCACAGACACAACACACACACACACACACACACACACACACACACACACACACACACACACACACACACACTGCTGACACATTCATTCTTTGACACCTTGCGTACATTGTACTACCATGAATCCACACACATGTTTTTACCGTGCAACTTCTGTCTTTTTACAAACAGTGAAAACGTGAATGGGTGGTTCAACTCAAAGATTTTTTTCATCCACGTATGTGTGTGTGTACGTGTGTGCGTGCATGCATACGTGCACGTGCGTGCGTGTGTGTGTGTATGTGTAGATTTACAACCTGTTTCCTCTTTAGTTGTCATTAGGCTGCCAGACATGGCTACACAGGTGTGCTCTTACCAGCATCAGTAATAGGCCTTACACACACACACACACACACACACACACACACACACACACACACATTCTCTCTCTCTCTCTCACCCAATCTATACTCACAGTATGGATCCTCCAGAAACACTCTGCTACAAACACTTTCCCTCTATTCAATCCCCGTATTGTCAGAGAAAATGTTTCAAATCGGAGATAGATCATTCAAATTCAAATGATAAAAGCTACTTTGAGATATTGACATGTATAATTCAGCTGCCATCGAAACAGGAAATCATTTTATTGAGGTTGTCTCAACAATCTGACCGTGGTTTGACCCAACTCCTTTATCAAAATGAGCTTCATACTTATAAATGCATTCAAACTTGTGAATGCAGAGGGATTGAAATTCAAGTGATATGAGTATGCTCATGTTGATTCTGCGTCTTTATTTTCTTCCAATCAAGTGGACTGGGTTTGTAGAATTATAGTGAGTAATTATTTCTGGGCCTCTTGGACGCAGGAGGTTTTGCTTCCACTTTGAAACAAGAGCTTTATTTATCATAATGAATATAATTATTATTTATTTCCTCCACAGCCAGGACAGTATCTCTCTCTATTCTATTCACTTGTCCAGCTGTCATTTAGTGTGTCTGTGCATCACATCCACCAACACAAACACTTCCTCCCATGTTTACTGACACACACGTGGATTCAAGATACTTCTTCTTTTCAAATGTGCAACTTTCTTTGTTGCCCTCCCACCTCACCCTCTCTCTCTCTCTCTCTCTCTCTCTCTCTCTCTCTCTCTCTTTCTTTCTCTCTCTCTGTCTTTTGTTCTCAGTTTATGGACGGGACCCCTTGTGTGCCTGTCCACCTCTCACTTATACACACACACACACACGCACACACACACGTACACACAAATGTGAGCGAACGCACACTCATTTAGAACTCTGAGTGATGTGGCAGGGTAGGGTCATCTCGGCAGGCCCCCATCCATCACACACACATTCATACATGCACACACACACACACACACATGCACATGCACACGCACACACACACACACACACACACACACTCACACACACAGTGGATCTGCACTCTGTCAGCCGCTTTATTAGTCGGCCTGTGCCCATGCATGTGTGTTTGCATGTGTGTGTGCACGTGTATTCTTGTGTATGTGTGTGTGTGTGTGTGTGTGTGTGTGTGTGTGTGCGCGCAGAGGGGCCTCCCAACTGGAAACAGACCCTTTCCCAGAGAGGATACACACTCTCACACACACTTCTTTATTTCTTGTTAGTCATCCTGCACCTTAATTTGCAACACCTCTAACAACCAGCTCTGCAGCCCACTTCACAGCCACTCAATCTGTCACTGTCACTCTGTTTCCATGACTGGCCCTCTCTCCTCATGCTAAAACACATCGCGTATATACGTGTGTGTGTGTGTGTCATTTTTTTTTTTTATTGTCGACAACTACCCCGACCCGGTGTGTTTTTTGTATGCATGCATGTGTGTACAGCTGCAGAGACCGAGAGACAAGTTTCATTTCCATTCCTGCTCCTCTACACCTGAGGAGCTGTCATTCCACGCTGCCCCCTAGTGGCTACAGGAAGAACTTGTTCATGAGTCTTATCACTCTACACATTTTTCATTACAATTGATTATAGATCTTATAAGAGCGTGATAGATAATGAAATATAATCAATTCCCTCCTCTTTCCTCTTTCTCCTCTGAACGATCTGTTTACATTTGTCAGTACAGCCACTTCCCCTGAGTGACAGCGAACGAGGGGAGAGCCTCGTTTTCCTGTTTCCCACAGACACACAGAAAAACCTGAATGTCAACAAATCTTTCCAAGACACAGTCTGGTCACCTCTTTGTCTTTAAAAAAAAAAAAAAGATATTTTGTTGTTTGATTAAACCTCATGTGAAAAAGCTTATATTTCCTGCAAATTCACCTCTAAAAAAAAAAACAAGCCTTTATTCATTTTCTGACCTAGAAAAATACACAGACAAATCCATTTGAAGATGAATTGTTTTGTATGAAAGAGGAAAGTGTGGTATGAACGCAGTTCCCGGTCCCATCACAAAAACAGCACTTGCAAACTAGGGTGTGTTCACACGTTCATACAGTGTAACCGAGCCCAGAGATCACACTTCACAGAAATGTTCCCTCCGAGACGCACAATCACCTCACGGTGAGATCTCACATGCTGTAAGTCGGTTTCTATCTCCATCTCACCTCAAAATCACAATCACCACCGCGCACTGAGCTGCCATTTCCATTTTCTGGCCTCCGTCTCACGGAGAATAATATGTACCTTGTCACCGACGTCTGCCCGAACCGGCAACTTTCCTCCACTAATTCAGGCCTGCGCGCCGCACACATCCGTCAGATAGAGCTGGCGGGGGAGAAGGCATGCCGAGACATCCATTAAAGGTTCCTAGCTGTCAAAGGTTCCCCTTTGTATTGTGAGGAGCAATACAAGTGTCGTGCTCTTATCAGAGCTTCCTGTGGAGTTTGCCCTGCATCCTGTCCACTCAGAGGCGCTTCTCTCTCAACCTGCTCTCATTGTGTGTGCCTGCGTGTGTGTGTGTGTGTGTGTGTGTGTGTGTGTGTGTGTGTGTGTGTGCGTGTGTGTGTGCGCACATGCCCGTGTTTTCCATATACCTTTTTTTCTTATCTTCTCAAATAGAACTATAAAGTTTTTATATGCAATACTTGAATAATGAAGACTTGAACAACTATAGAAATACACATGATAGAGACGATCACAGAAAATGGTCTTTCTGTCCTTGTGAGACAATTCTCTTTTTATGCCAAGTTTGTTGATCTAAGTGCTCATGGTTTGATTCAGGTCGAAGTAGAACCAGGAAGTCAAGCTCTAAAAAGTGATGTATGTTTATAATGGACAGTTTGGACGATGACTTCACTTCTAACCTTTATTTTCTCATTCAAATAAATTAATTTCACAGGAGCTTTTTGTTTATAAAGTTTTTATATGCAATACTTTAATAATGAAGACTTGAACAACTATAGAAATACACATCATAGAGACGATCACAGAAAATGGTCTTTCTGTCCTTGTGAGACAATTCTCTTTTTATGCCAAGTTTGTTGATCTAAGTGCTCATGGTTTGATTCAGGTCGAAGTAGAACCAGGAAGTCAAGCTCTAAAAAGTGATGTATGTTTATAATGGACAGTTTGGACGATGACTTCACTTCTAACCTTTATTTTCTCATTCAAATAAATTAATTTCACAGGAGCTTTTTGTTTCAAACACATCTGATCACCTGACTGTTTCTGTCTCATCATCATTTTTGTGGGACACCTCGTCTGTTTTTGTTAGTAAGATAGTTAGTGAGAAGGACAGGATCAAAACTACTGGACATACTTTAATGAGTCTTTCAAGGATGCCACATGTTTGTTTTTTAAAAGAACATTAAAAAAAAAACCATCTCCATATTTTCCTTGACTTATTAAAGATCATTTCATGGATCTTGGTGATTAAAAGAAATTCAACATGTTTAGGGGACTGATATTTGATGAATGTCTTTAATTTGGAAAAAACCTTGAGACGGTGATTGTAAATGTGGTTTATAAGACGACTGTGGACACCTTACTCAAACATGGTAAAGGGTAAAAAATATGTCACGTTACATCTAAAATGTCAATTAGATATGTTTTTTTTAATGCCAGGAGTTCAAAATCTCACACACTATACCTTTAAGGTGAGAGTGAACCGTTTCATCTCGCAGACACTTCAATCCAAAGCAACATACATTTGAAGTCAGATGGGACAGGCTGGGACTTGAACCGCTGGCCTCATGGCGTCACGGAGCATGCTCTACCACTGCTACACCCGCACCCTCCTCAGTGAGCTGGTAGAGTATAATTAGAATGAATGAATAGATGAATGTATCGTCAGGTCATTGGACACGGAGACCTGATATCTCAGTGTCAGAGGTTTGTGGGAGAACGTGTTCAGTAGTCGGGTTCGCTGTGTTTAGTTCACACGTGGAGCTGATGATTTCCAGCCAGGTCCTCCTCGCCCACATGACGTATAGGGAGTGTGTGTGTGTGTATTTGTTTGTGTGTTGGGGAGGTGGGGAGGTGAGGACGGGGTGGGGGTGGGGGGGGCAATGAAAAAGAAAAGGTAAATAAACAAACAATCAGCCCTGGGCTTGTTCTGGCTCTCCTTCTCTGTTGCACCTCATTTGAAGCCTTATAAATCAGACTTCCACCCGGAGACAGGGTGTTAGCAGGCCTCCCAGACAACACACACACACACACACACACACACACACGTGCATGAACTACACACACAGGTCTGCTGCTCATTAAGCCCACGATCAAGACCCCTCAGCTGAGTGTGTGTCGGGGGGTATGAATACTACCATGCTCGATATGGACTATTCACACATGTGTGCACTCTGTTCACTCCAGCTACTCTACCTGTATATATACATGTACAGGACTCCGTCATTATTCAGGTACTCCTTCGGATACCTGTGACAAGTGCACCATGTGTGTGTGTGTGTGTGTGTGTGTGTGTGAAAGAAATGATGAACTGGAGTTCGATTTGCATAAACGGTCCCACTCTCACAATCAGCAAACACATTGACGTAAGCAGCAGTTATGAGTGGTAGATTTTGATGATGCATTATTTTTAGCCCCAGCAGGCGCAGCGTCTCTGCGGCAGGCGGCTGAACTCACACCTCGGATCCGAAGTAGCACCACGCGGCTGCATGCGACCTCCGCCGACACGTCCGCGCATCAGCCCCCACAGCCGTTAGCGTGCTCGTACCAGAACAAGAACATGGCAGTTCTTCCACACCTCCGACCAGACCCACGTTTATTTTTGGGCTTTTTTTTTTTTTTTTTACATGTATTTATATTTATTCACCAAACTTGGCACCTGCACCCCCGCCCACAGAAACCTACACCTTCTGCACGCGCTCCACTCAGACAACAAGAACGCGGCCATTCACACTTTTACGAGCGCGGCGGCCCGTCGGAGAGGTTCGCGAACTTTGCACATCTAAAAACGTCAGTGGGCTTCGTTGGTTCTTCTCCATCACACCTTCGGTTTCCCCCTGCAGACGTTGGGCCGTGATTAGGAGCGTGAGCGAGAGGTCAGCGCCCGGCTCGGGCTGATTGGGAGTTGTAATTAGAGGAGTTGCTCTGTCTGAGGCGCAGTTCTCCCCAGAGGCATCGCACAGGCTCAGTATCACACGCGGTGCAGGGGGACCGGGGTGGGGGGGCGGGGGGGGGTATCTGGGGTGCGGGGTAACTGGAGCCATCGGCCCTCGGCCCTCCCTTGCTTGGGCGAAGGGGGTTAACTTGGGCGGGGGCGCGGGGGGGGTTGGAGCCGAGCCGCCCCCAGATTCCCCAGCACCTCTGAAACCCAGCACACACTCAGATGCCAATGCAGGAGCGTCCGATGCTAAGCTATCCATGCTAACTGAATGAAACTGCGCTCAAATGTGAGATTACTGCCGTGGCTTGACGGGTCACAGGGGTCACTCTCTAACCAGAGGGTTGTTGGTTTGATCCCAGTTTCCCCATTCAGCGTTCTGAAGTGTCCTTGGGCAAGATGCTGAACACAAATTGCCTTGTGTTCTTAGTGCATAAGGCGCCTCACATAAAGCCCTCTGAGGGGTCGTCATCCATCATTTGGGCCAATTTAAAGGTGCAGTGTGTGAGATTCCCAAAACGTGTTGTCACCTCTGCTGTGGACTCCAATGATATACTTCTGAATGTGCAACCATCTGAATGTACGACGTTCTTTTCACATGACCTCAGTGTCAGCCCTCTAATGTATGTTTACATCAGCAGTGGGTCCTCTCTATGGGGGCCGCCACGTTTGTACAGAAGCCCAGAGCGGACCCACTAAACATCTTCCGAGCTTTATTGGCAACTGGCGGGGGCTACGATAGGTTCTCCTGCAAAGGGTGAGGGGGGGGGATACACAACATGTAACTTCACCAATCGATACCACCAAGTCTTACACACTGCACCTTTAAGGACTTCCAACAGCTTTGTTTCCTCCCTGGTTTTCCCCTCAATTTTCTCTCCACCTCCACCTCCTCCTCCTCCTCCTCTTCTTCTTCCTCCCCCGTCTTTATCCTCATCCTCCCTCATTCCCCGTGAAAGCGGGGTAATGTGAGACCTGCTCTCGGGGTCTCTGGGGGGTGTGGGGGTTACAAAAGGTGATCAATATGTGCCAGAGAAAGTCTTTAGACAAGTGAAAGAAGCCACAGTTAGTCCACTCGCAGTGTGTGAGATTCCCAAAACGTGTTGTCACCTCTGCTGTGGACTCCAATGATATACTTCTGAATGTGTAACCATCTGAATGTACGACGTTCTTTTCACATGACCTCAGTGTCAGCCCTCTAATGTATGTTTACATCAGCAGTGGGTCCTCTCTATGGGGGCCGCCACGTTTGCACAGAAGCCCAGAGCGGACCCACTAAACATCTTCCGAGCTTTATTGGCAACTGGCGGGGGCTACTATAGGGTCTCCTGCAGAGGGTGAGGGGGGGGATACACAACATGTAACTTCACCAATCGATACCACCAAGTCTTACACACTGCACCTTTAAGGACTTCCAACAGCTTTGTTTCCTCCCTGGATTTCCCCTCAATTTTCTCTCCACCTCCACCTCCTCCTCCTCCTCCTCTTCTTCTTCCTCCCCCGTCTTTATCCTCATCCTCCCTCATTCCCCGTGAAAGCGGGGTAATGTGAGACCTGCTCTCGGGGTCTCTGGGGGGTGTGGGGGTTACAAAAGGTGATCAATATGTGCCAGAGAAAGTCTTTAGACAAGTGAAAGAAGCCACAGTTAGTCCACTCCCTCCTCCTTTCACCTCCTCTCCCTCTTCCCTCTCCCAGTTGTCAGGACTGACAGGGTTAGGTGGCCCTAACACCCACTGACATGTTGCCTCTGTGTGTCTAAAGGTTGACTGACATCAAACTCCTGGCATCGCCGGCGTTCCCCTCGTGTGCCTGTTCGGAATGTTGCATTTATAGAAATGGCCTCGAACCTCCTTTAAAATGTCATTGTATTTGTATTCTTTTTATTTGTATTATTATTATTTTTTTCTTTTTTACGATTCGCTGCTTTTACGATCACCCGCTGCTTGTCGTAAATGTTTATTGTATTATTATTTTGACGTCCTCTGTCACTCACCCAACAGGTGGTGGATGACATTGGAAACAAATTCGTGCTGGACACAGGCCCGGACGCCACCGGCAACAGCTGGCTCAAATACATCCGCTGCGCGCCGTCGTTTGAGGAGCAGAACCTCGCCGCCTGCCACCTCACAGGAGACCAGGTGAGTGACGGGACCTAGCAGGTCTGGGCCGGACCGGTGTTCCTGGCCAGGGGGCGGAGCCAAATGGGGGGAGTGGGAGTCTTTGATTCCCCCTCTGCAAAGAGTTGTGTATAAGAGCGCAGGCCAGCCAGCGCGCGCGTGTGTGTGTGTGTGTGTGTGTGTGTGTGTGTGTGTGTGTGTGTGTGTTTGTTTACTGTTGTGGTAGCAAAGGCTCTATTCTGTGTCTGTGGCTGGGCCGGGTGCCAGCACCATTAGGAAATGAGCCACATAAACAAGGCGCGCAGTAATAATGAGGAAAACCTGACACTCCTGTGTCGCACACGTTGCTTTCAGACGCTCTGGGGGAAGCTCCCAACTTTCTCTGGAGAGACTGATGTGTAAACAAAGTGAGAGAGAGCCTGCAGCCTCTCCGAGGACGCTCTGCAGCCAGGCCCCCAGAACAAGCGCTCTGCTGAAAGTCACAGGAGACGAGGCGCGGACACAGCAGGAGGTCTCAGCGCCAGCGGGAGGGCCGGGCTTTCATTTCTCATTTGCGCAAATGGAAAAAAAAGAAAAAACGAAAGACGCAAATATGTCAAAGTAAAACGTAGCAGCAAACAAACTGCTCCTGCTGGAGTTAGTTCATCATGTGTTTCACCTTTGTTTTACCGGTCCCACCCACTTGTGATCAAATTGGGAGCGGTGCCGCTCGGTGGCCACCACCATCTTTCCACCGTAGCCCAGAATGGACAAACCAAAGACAGATTGAGTGTTAGCGATACCCGAAGGCTCTCGCAGATTCTCATCCTGCACCTTCGCCGCTCTGGATGTTGGTCTGTAGAGCAGAGCGGCTCGTGGTGTCCAGACCTGATCCTGCCGCCATTAACAACAACTACCGCCATTCATGGTTTGTTCCTCTTCTGAAGAGGCAGGAGATCTCTCTCTCTCTCTCTCTCTCTCTCTCTCTCATTCCCACTGAACACACACAGGGCATCCCATCACGGTCTGCCCAAATACTGGTCGTCTGCTTTACTAGGCTCTGACCTCAACCCCATGTGTCCAGCTGTTTGTCCAGTAGCCGCCGATTCTCCCTCTCTTTTGTTGAATTCGGCCAGCGCTCGTCCCGCTTTCTGCCGGAGAAACAGTAGCTGCTGCACATGGACACGTTTCAGAGTCGCCTCGGAACAAACGGCGTGAAGGATCAGGACGAGGCTGCGACGCACAACGTGAGATCCGATGCCGGTCCGACAGTAACCGAATGCATCCGTACGACTTGTTTCCACATTCCTGTCACTCTGCTCTTATTTGTTTGCTAATCCCTGCCTACACAGCTCTTTGCCCCTCCTGTCCCTCTCTCTCTCTCTCTCTCTCTCTATCGCTCGCTCGCTCTCTCTCTCTATCTCCGGCCGCCTGTTCCTGGCCGTCTTTGTCCTCCCTCTCTGTCCCCGTGTCTTGATCTGCCACCTGTCACTCCGTCACACCAAGGGTTACAGGCTAGTGTGTCCGTCTAAGCCGCAGACATTAAGCCACCCGGGCCGATGGAGAGAGAGAGAGAGAAAAGCGGGGGCCCGGAGCCCGGTAAGAGAGCGAAACACACGGGGGCCTCCGAGATTGACAAGCACCAATTGGCTGGCAACACCGACCCGCCTAATCCTTTTAAGATTTTCACATCAGTGCCCCCTGCCACTGCCACACAATGTCAAAGAAGGAATCAGGACACCGGCCAGAACTGTGGAGAATTACCTGACGCGGAAGAGGCCGCGTGCGCCGCCGCGCTCTGATGTGTTTGCTGCGTGTTTGTCCAGCGTGTGTGCGGCTCGGCTTTGGTTTGCCGGACCCGTTGCTGCGTGTATAGTGGCTCACAGGTTTGAGCATATCATTTATTTACAAACACCCCACACTTACACACACACACACACACACATTCAGCCACTCAGTGCTAAGATGTATAATTTAAGAGACGATGCAGTGATTTTTCTTTCTGCTGTTTTATGGTATCAACATGCACAATGCATGAGCTTATGGAAATATGTGCACACGGGGCAGATTCAGATGCCGGCGGGAACCTTTTAAAAAAGCAAGTGGATAATTTATCGGTTTATTTGTTTGTCATTAATGATGCACGATGATACAAATGTATGTATGACCATGCATCATTTAGATATTAATGGTCATGCTACAATTTGGTTTTGTTTTAGAGTTGGTGTGTGTGTGTGTGTGTCTGTGTGTGTGTGTGTGTGTGTGTGTGTGTGTGTGTGTGTGGTTATTAGATGGGCTTTTTTAAGTGTGTTTCTTTACATGTTGTCTGTTTGTCAGTTAAAAAATGGTCAATCTCACCTGGTTCTGAATTCAGGCAAATCAACTTCTCACCGTGCTCTCGTGTTGTTTGAGTCTCTGTTAGTGCATGTGTGTGTGTGTAGCGCTGTGTGTGTGCGTTTGCATGTGTGCGATCAACACAATAAAATACCTCCTATTCACTCCTAATGCCAAGAGTCACCCTAAAGTGGTGTGTAAGCGTATTCAGAGGTTCGAAGGCCAAGTTTCATCTAGTGCAGCTGAGAAGGAGAGAACCCAGTGGGTGGTGTTCATCTGTGTGTGTGTGTGTGTGTGTGTGTGTGTGTGTGTGTGTGTGTGTGTGTAAATTGGGTATTGGATGGGCTTTTGAAAAGCAGATGAACCTTGTCCACCTTCTTGTCACTCCTTCATCTTTTGTGTTTTTGAGTGGAGGCTCTGTTTGATCTGGCCCTCTATATACCCCTGAACGGATCCATCAATAAACAGACTTGTGTGTGTGAGAGAGAGAGAGAGAGAGTGTGTGTGTGTGTGTGTGTGTGTGTGTGTGTGTGTGTGTGTGTGTGTGTGTGTGTGTGTGTGTGCGAGGCCACAGTGGGGGACATTGCGGGCCCTTCAGCTGGCATTGATCGATGAGGCATCTGTCCCCCGAACAGTGGACAGAGATGGGAAGAGGTCAAGACAGGTCTGAGTGTGCAGGCCTTGTACTGTAGAGACAAACACACACACACACACACATACACACACACACACACACACACACAGAAAAACAAAAAAATTGTGAATATTAAAAATTCATTTATTATTATAACATTGCAAGACATTATAACATTCCTAGAAATTAATTAAAGTGGTCTCATCATTGTTCAAACATAATATGTTATATTACATTGAATGATATGTAAAAATGACATAATATGTCATATTATATTATATATTATATATGTATATATATATATTTATATATAATGACACTTAAATCTAATAGTGTATTATATTATATAAGTATTATAATATATAAGTTGGATTTTACATAGATTTCACACAAAAATATATATTAATAATAATATTATATTCTCAGGCTCATATCAATAAGTGCTTTCTCCAATGCCTGGATGTGTGTTATGTTACAATATTTTATATTTCATACAATCATTATTAATAATTTGATATTTGCCTAAATTAAATAAATAATCGAAAAAAACTATATGAAGAATTATAGAAATATAATTTCATATTTGTCCACAGGGAGGAAATGACCCATTTCTCTTGTTGTACGAAAACACATATAATTGATCTCATTTGAGTAGAAATACTGCAAATGTCAAACGAGCGACCGACATCATTGTCTTTCTCGATGAGCTGACTTTTCTCATCTCGTCCATTTTCGCTCGTGTCCAACGGCGTCCGTGCGCGTGACAGCAGCGGGCAGCCGCGTTCAGGCGGCCGCTCTCATCCATTATTTACATGGATCATAGATTTATTATTATCAGCGGCGGCGATGGGACATGCGGGGATTGGGGAGGGGTCTGCGCCGCCGATCCCCCTCAGTCCCTCTGGCTGGAGATAAGACGAGGAGGAGTGGCCGACGGGTAACCGAGAGAGCACCGAGGGGCATTAGGGAATCACTAATGAGAGAGAGAGAGAGAGAGGGAGAGAGAGGGAGGGAGAGAGAGAGACAGACAGACAGAAAGAGAGAGAGAGGGAGGGAGAGAGAGAGAGAGAGGGAGAGAGAGAGAGAGATCATCATCATCTTCATCATCTTCAGAGACTCACTCACTTGACTAGATCATAGAGAGGAGCTGAGGCAGAGGACGCGCCGGCCGGGATCCATTCATCCGAACATCCAGAGCGTAGCGCGAGCGTCCGTCTGTCCGCGCGTCCGCCCGCACGCGTCCGCGCTCCGGCTGCACGCCCGCTCGCCCCCCGGCTCCGGCGGACCTACTATGGGTTGTGTGGCCGACTCCACCGGGACTGAAGCGCTCATGCAGCTGGAGGCTCTGCGCCGCGCCGCGCAACTCTCCCAACTCCTCCGTCTCAGCGAGAAGAGAAAGGTCAGGTCGGAGAAGTGTCGAGGAGTTGGCAGTGATACTAATAATGGTCGTCGTTGTTGTTGTTGTTGTTGTTGTTCTATTGATGATACTTTTATTAATCAGAGTATTTTAACCCGGTCCTGGCCACGGCTTTGGGTCACTAAGTCTTGCTTGTTGTTTTCCTTTGGTTTTTCCTCTGTGCGTGTGTGTGCGTGTGTGTGTGTGTTTGTGTGTGTGTGTGTGTGTGAGAGAGAGAGAGAGAGAGAGAGAGAGAGAGAAAGTGAGTTCTGCCTTCCCTGCAGAAGTGTTGGATTGTTGCAGAGCGCCCCCTGGCGCCCTGAGGCCACACGTCTGTGTCTGAGCTGGGATGTTTACGCTGCGCTTCTCCGCGATGTCGTTAGATATTTTATCCGGACGTTGTTTTGATTTTATTGTTTGAGTTGGATTTGATTTAATTGATTGGATTGTATTGTATTCTAATATATGAAATTAGTTTTCGGATCAGTGCTAAGAGTGTGCGTGTGCGTGTGTGTGTGTGTGAGAGAGAGAGAGAGAGAGAGAGGCCTAGGAAATGAATGGCCTTTGGTTTTTGCCATTTTATCTTGATATTTTCAGTTTACTTTGTTTTTATTGTAATAAAACAGAATTCAATCCTTACTACAATAATATTATATTTGACATGGATCTTACGTGTAGAATGTTGTGGTTAAAGGGATGTTTTGTGCAGATTCGATCCGATTTTTTCTCATTCTCCATGTTTAAAAAAACGCATCTGAACAATTTTATTTTCGTTTTTTATTTCAGCATCACTTTTATTATGTGGATTTCTGCGTCCGTCCAACGCTATTGATTGATATTGATATATTTTCAATGTGAATTCTTATTATTATCATTATTATTAATAATAATAACAATAACAACAATAATAATAATAATGTTAATATTAATAGTGATTAATTGGAGAGGACGGATGGAACTGTCATTTCACTTTCATTTTGTTTTATTCAATCATTCTGTGTTTGTATTAAAATAATATCCTGACTTTCGATTAGAACAAATAAGCAGTGTGGGAATATCTCATATTTTACATGATCATAATCTGTATAATCTGATTAAAAGGTGAGAGTTTTATTTTCTTAAATTGGAATCAGATGAATGTGCTGATATTATCAATTTCAATTCGGTGTGAGATAATAATATAATATGAGTGTTCAGATTTATTAATTCCATGTTGACCTTAAAGTTAACATCTCTCTCTCTCTCTCTCTCTCTCTCTCTCTCTCTCTCTCTCTCTCTCTCTCTCTCTCAGATTTATTATAAAGCAGTGCGGGACATTGAAGCAGGGGAGGAGCTCTTAGTGTACATGAAGGACGGTATTTTCCCGGAGGGATCCATGGCACCAAACCTACAAGGTAAGAAGATTAATGCGCGTCATTAGTGCACATTTTAAACAAACTCCAACCCTGCATCCTGTGCTGCCTTCACGGCCAACTCACTCACTGACGGTGTGATGATGTGATGGAGGGAAGAAAGACAAAAAACACTATCCCTCCTTCCAAGACCCCCCCCCCCCCCCCCCCCCCCCTTTCCCTCCTTCCAAAACCCCCCCCCCCCTTCCTCCCCCGCCCTCCCTCCTCCCACGAATATCCAGAGAGGAATTGAAGCCCACGGCTGGAGGAGGCCTCAGTGTGGAGCAGCCATTTAAAAGCGGCCTGCCAGTTACACTGGAGGTTGTGGTGTGAAGTGTGCAGCTCACAATGTTGCAAGGATCTCTCCCTCAGCGTAAACTGCCACTTGCCATATTGTGAGCAGATTAATGCCCTTTTTGTTAATGAGAGGAAAAAGATTCACAACACACAGGGAGGTAAACATTAGAATGAGTTTCACCTCAGTCAAAAAATGAAAACTATTTTAATTCTAAAAAATCAGACCAAATATTTTTATTGATCATGTAATGCATGTCATATTTAATTGAAGTAAATATATTAATAATTACTAATAATAATAACAATAATTTTACATTGATATATTTGCTGCCACTTTCTTGCATTTAGAGATTTGAGACCTTGGTAAATTGGCCCCATGCTCTCACCGCAAGTCAAATAAGATAAAGTCAAATCAAATGAAGGAGGTCTAACTAGACATGTTAATAAATTACTTACAGATTTAAAAGTGGAATAAAATGTGTCTATTCACATTTTAAATTCTTCCTAAAAAGTCATAATCTCAGAGACCCCCGTGCTAAAATCTATGACAATTTTACATATGTCATTTAAAACTGATAACAGCATTTTATTAAGATGTGGCTTTAGCTGACATGTTTTCAGTTATCTGCACATGAAATAACGGGTGGATTATGTAAATCAAATTTTATCGTTGAAACAGTTATTTTGTACATTTATGATTTGATCTTTGCTCTGCGGTCATAAAAATCTGCCCGATCATGAGTGTGAGCCGCTGCACTGTCTGCAAACTGTCTCACATTTCAAAGGCCTTCACATTTGTGAGTGCCCCCCCCCCCTCGCCCCTCTGACCCCCGCCCCCCCCCCCCCCCCCGACTGGGTAACCTGACTCACTCGCAGCGCTCACTACCTTTCAACCGTGTCTCTGCACGTCAGACTGAATATCTTGGATATTTTATCTCATAATCTCACATGGACAGCTGTTCAATGTCGACCTGGGCCTTTCTCTCAAAGTCCACTCAGGCGTATAAGGGCCCGTAGTTCCGCCGTATTCCTGAAAACATCTTGGACTTATTGTGCTGAGGTGCTGTTGTCAGGTAAACGCTGGTTTGTTGTGTTTCTGGAACCAAGGATGAGGGGGAAAAAAGGAGGGGAAAAAATCTGATTACTCTTATACCAGTCAGTGATCATATAGAACGGAGGCAGGGAGGACAAGATGTGTGCGTGAGATGTTGTACAGTTCAGCCCTCCTCCCCCTCCTCCCCCTCCTCCCCCTCCTCCCCCCTCTGAGTGATGCACAGCTTATGCACAGATCTCAAATGGAGGAGCTCAAACGAGTGGACGAGAACCAGATTGGTGTCTTGTAGGAGTGCGTCAAAGGCGGAGCAGACTTGTAAATGATTTGTTCATTCCCACCGTCTGTGTGTGTGTGTGTGTGTGTGTGTGTGTGTGTGTGTGTGAGAGAGAGGGTGGACGGAGAACAGAGAGACGCTCCACCTGCCAGAATGTGCGTGCGTGTCTGAGCCAAAGTATTTGACATTTGTGTGTGTGTGTGTGTGTGTGTGAGAGAGAGAGAGAGAGAGAGAGAGAGAGAATGAGGATAGGCTGAAGCTAAATTATAATTCATCTGCTGCTTGAAGATGTTTGTGATGGAGTGAGATGGGAAAACGGAGAGTGAGAGTCAGCGTAGCGATCAGAATGTGTGTATTCTATGATTGTGTGTGAGTCGCAGGAAGGTGGAGTGTGTAGCGGCGCTGAGTGGGAGCTTGGCAGCGCTGCCTCGCTCTCTGTGTCTGGCTTATCAGAGGAGGAATTTGAAGTCGAGGACTTGAGGAGTCCCCCGAGACCTCACCCATGCTCCCAGATTAGCTGCTAAACTGCACATAATTGTGCTTCCCTTCGTCTCCCAGAGAGCTATTAGTCTCCCCTTTATAACCTCACAACACACACACACACACACACATACACACACACACACACACACACACACACACACATATTTATGCACCCACCCCATTCCAATCCAACCCAACTGCTTAGACCAGACAAACTGAAATAACACAGGCATGCCGGAGCACACACGCAATCCCGCCTCATGTATGTGTATCCTCACACACACACACGCACACACACACACACACACACACACACACACACACATACACACTCCTGAACATCCACACACACCTGAAGGTTTCCCCAATTGCAACACAACAAAGAATCCCTGTTGTGAGATGCTACGCGCAAAACCATCACCGAGCGGCTCTCAGTGAAATATGTGCAGGGCGGTGTCAGAGTTAGTTTAGCATTTGAGCTCAGTGTAATGGGCCATTGACCAAAAGGTCATTCATCCATCTCCCCAAGGTTAGAAAACATCGATGCTGCTCCACTAATGCCCTTTTAATGTGTCCAAGAAGTTCCAGCTGGATAAACGGCCACATGGAGTAGAAAACAGGTGAGCGGTACTCTGTGAGCCGCTTTGGATAAACCCATTTAGTGCAGTGTGCAATGATGGATGGCTGTGTGAGAGTGTGTGTGTGTGTGTGTGTGTGTGTGTGTAGCGAGTGGGGACACCTATAGGGGGTCAGCTCAGGCTCCGGCTGCTTTGGTCGTGGTTAAGAGGGTAACATGGTGCTGAAATCACTGTGGGGTTGGCGCCACTGTGGCCCTGCGCACCTCTGGTCCTTATGGCTTATTCTCTTTGGAAAGTGCTTACATAAACAGATGCACTGTCAAACACACACACACGCGCGCGCGCACGCACGCACGCACGCACTCACACACACACATGCATTCATGTCCCTGCACAAAGAGTCTCCACTGGGCTTTTCCCTGATCTGTTGAACTTGGCGTCTGACTCAGGAACTTGCTATTGAAAAAGCTGGCCAGAGTTTTATGCGTTTGACCTTGGTGGTGAGAAGTATTGTAAAGGTTATCAACATGGAAGGGGAAGACCAGCCCCTATTGTTTCCCCCCCGTGTGCTATTACACACCGACAGTCTGAGGCCAACACTTGCTTTAACAAGCAATTAGCCGTGTTAATGAAGGCCGCGTTTCACTGCTAATTGATTTCCATTTTATGGGAACGTCAATGAGGGGAGATTGTTGGGTCTGTTTGGCTGTAACTAACTCAGAGATGGACCATCGTTCATGTTTACTTCTATTGACTCGTTCAGACAAACTGTCGGGGGCTCTGTCTCGTTAAGATGTATCCACAGTGTAAGTGTTATTTTGCAGCGCCGTGCAAAAAGTACCTCAACAGTTTCCCTTCAAAGTTCAACGGAGGGTGGGTCACAACATAAGGAAGCAACCTAGATCAATGATTCTCAACTCGTGGGTCGCGAGTAACTTTGAGTAAATCCTGTGCTTTTATTTTGAAGGGGATATTTTATGGCGTGGGGGAGCCATCTGTTTACACTATATTGTCACAGTAGGTGGCGATGATGCCCTGTAATGCCCAAAAAGCAGCAGCAATTTCACATGTGGACGAAAACCAGCAAAGTTTGTTTACATATGCTAATTGACCATGGCGAAACACAAGGACTACACCGACTGGCTCGGCACTGACGGGTGATGGTGGGTCCCTGAAAAGCAGACCAGTCGAGAACCACTGACCCAGATGATGTCATCATATATATATTTCAACGACTCGAACAGTCCGATGGCTCAAGACACGATTGTGTGTATATGTGTGTGTGTAGACGAGCAGATGTACCGCTGCGAAGACTGCGATGAGCTGTTCTCCTCAACACTGGAGCTGCGGCGGCACCAGAAGTACTCGTGCACCAGCACGGGCTCCATCTTCGACGCGCTGAGGGAGGACTTCAAACAGGAGCGCGAGGACAGCGACGAGCCCGTCCACGAGTGCAAAGACTGCGAGAAGATCTTCCCCAACGAGTACAGGTACGCGCCACAAACACGGCCACAGCGACCGCCGTGCGCAACGATCCCGCCTTCGCGCCACAACGCTGACTCTGAGTCTCTGTGCTTTTCCCCCGTGAAGTCTGGGCCAACACATGATTGTCCACACTGAGGAGCGGGAATACAAGTGTGACCAGTGCCCCAAAGCCTTTAACTGGAAGTCCAACCTCATCCGTCACCAGATGTCACATGACAGTGGCAAACGCTTTGAGTGTGAAAACTGTGATAAGGTACAGCATACCCCGCACGTAAGTTGTGCACAGGACACAAAGGCTTTATTTACCTGGTTCAGACATACTGATGGTTTTGTGTTTTACTCCTGATTGATATCAATGCTAGACACCATTGTTGTCCCTCTGAAAAAAGCAGTCATCTTGTGTGGATGTTGTAGCAGTTGAGGAAGTCAATAAGAACCTCAGAATATAATGTTATAGAATATTTTAAGGTCCAGTGTGTAAGATATAGATGGACTTTCTTTCATTTCTAGTGGAAGAAATGGAAAGTCCTAGTATTGATGTTGATGTGAGCCCATATTCAGTTAAAGATAAAGAAGAGTCTTGTTTTTATGATCCTAGAATCAGCCCTTTATATTGACCTCTTCATGGAGGCTGACATTTTGCTCCTCCATGTTTTTGCATTAGCCCAATAGAGTTTGAATGAAAACTAAACTGGGTGACAGCATGCAACCTTACCACTCGGTGTCACCAAATCCAACACACTGAACCTTAAAGAACAGTATCAAGAAAGAATCTTTTTTTATTTTAGTTATTACATTGTCAAATATGGCCGACATTGTTTTTTTTTATACACTTGTTTCAAATTCCAGGTGTTCACAGATCCCAGCAACCTCCAGCGCCACATCCGCTCGCAGCACGTTGGCGCCCGCGCTCACACGTGTCCTGAGTGTGGTAAGACCTTCGCCACCTCATCAGGCCTCAAGCAGCATAAGCACATCCACAGCAGTGTCAAACCCTTTATCTGTAAGTGAGAGCACTGGGAGTCGATCGTGGCCTCATCCTTATCACGACATCCAATTTATTCCTCTCTGTTTTCATCCAGCCGTCACTTTGTCCTTCATTTCCAGAACCCAGCGCACACCAGAGCTCATATCTGTGTTGCTGTTGATTTGGTTATACTGTAAATAAGTTGGCCTATTCCCTCAGGCATCTTCTCCATGTGTAGATCTGTATCACGTAGCCCAGATTAGTCTTGACAGTTTCACCACTATGAAAAAGAAGCAAATACATTGTTGATACATTACAAATTAGAGCCTCTTTTGTGTAGGTAATTGAAAACATTTGTATTTCAAGATCTTTTTTTCCATGTTTTAAAGGTGCAGTGTGTAAGATTTGGTGACATCTAGAGGTGATGTTGCATGTTGTTTCCATCAGCATGCAGGAGAACCTATGGTAGACTTCAGTTGTCATTAAAGCTCAGAACCACTCTGGACCACAGAAAAAGCATGGCGACCCCTTCAGAGTGGACCCACTCCTCGTGTAAATGTACTCTAATGGGCTCGTTAAAGGGTGATGGAAAAATAATACAACTTTTAGGTGATTATGAATTCAGGAAAACATCTGTCTGGAATTGTTTTTTCATATTTTTCGAAGCGACAGAAATGACCCAAATCTTCTACACTGCACCTCGAAGTAATGACTTGGCACACATTGATGATTTAGCTCCTTTCATTCTAAGAATGTGTGGCTGAGTGAATCCACAGCAGCCCCCCGTCTCTTTACACAAGCTGCAGTGTTTCATCAGTTTCAGTTCAGATCTGCGCATGTGTTGGAGTTGATTTTGTATTCAGAGTTAGAGACAGTGTTAAAATGGGTTTAACCAGGCCCTGATGGGCTGTGTCTTTTCGCTCCCCCAGGCGAGGTGTGCCACAAATCCTACACCCAGTTCTCCAACCTCTGCCGCCACAAGCGCATGCATGCTGACTGCCGCACCCAGATCAAGTGCAAGGACTGTGGGCAGCTCTTCAGCACTACCTCCTCCCTCAACAAGCACCGCCGCTTCTGCGAGGGCAAGAACCATTACGGTTCTCCTGGAGCCATGTTCAACCCTGGCATCCCCATGAGCTCCAGTCCCATCATGGCCAAGGCCAAGTCCCATCATCCCCACCTTGCGGGTCTAAACCAGTCCGGGTTGGGATTCACTGACTACTTCCCCTCCCGACCTCACCCTCACGCTGGCTTGCCCTTCTCCCCGGGGCCTCACGGCTTCCCGTCCCTCCCGCATGGATTCCCGGGTATTTTCCCCCCATCACTGTATCCGCGACCACCTTTATTGCCGGCGAGTCCGCTGATAAAGAGCCCGCTGGGCAGCAGCGGCAGTCAGGAAGTGAAGCTGCCCCGGAGTCCCCTAGATGCACCTCCGCTCTCCCTGGTCAGCTCCACAAACAGCAATGGAGGGAACAGCCAGGCGGAAGAGAGAGAGAACAAACTGGATTTGTCCTCCAGCGGCGATGCCAAGATCAAATCCAAGATGGCCGACATGTCGGACGGTAGCGATCTCGAGGACGTCAACACCACGAGCGGGACGGATTTGGACACCACCACCGGTACAGCTTCAGGCGACGGCTCCGACCTGGACAGCGACGGAGAGAGTGAACGCGAGCGAAGCGGCAAAAAGCGGAAACCGTCCGGCGCCATGTCGAGTCACGAAGGTCACCAGTCGGACGAGGTCAACAGCGCGTTGATATCGGCCGTGTCGAGTTCGGGGAACATGGCGATCGATCGCCCGTTCCTCTCCTCCGCATCATCCCAGCACTCCTTCTTCCCTCCCCCTGACGAGCAAGCGCTCCCACCCACCACCACAAACGCCAGCGCAGCCACCACAGACTCCATCAAAGCCATCGCCTCCATCGCTGAGAAGTACTTTGGGCCGGGCCTGATTGGTCTGCACCAGGAGAAGAAGATGGGGCCATTGCCTTACCATTCCATGTTCCCCTTCCAGTTCCTGCCCAACTTCCATAACTCCCTCTATCCCTTCACGGCCGATCGCGCTGCCCTCAACCCCGGTATGTTCTTCAAGGCGGAGCCCAAGTCGCCGCGCGATCAGCTTCACAAGATGGTGTCAGGCGGCCCCGGCGCTCCCGCTCCCACGGGAGAGACGCCGTTCGACCTCACCACGAAATCCAAGGAGACCAAGGTGGCTCCTCCCACCCCGACAAACCCCTCACACCCCAACAGTGGCACCGGGAGCAGTAGCGGGTCTCTAGCCGTGTCGAGCGGCGAGGAACAGCCGCTGGACCTCAGCATCGGCAGCCGGAGCCGAGGAGGCCACAACGGTGTGGCGGCAGAGCCGCACAACCGGAAGAACCACATGTTCGGAGTGGGAAAGGCCATGGCCATCAAGGACGAAACCCCGATCGGGTTCCCTCTCTCCCAGTCGTTACACCAGTCCTCCATCTCCCAGCACCAGCAGCCCCAGGCACAGCCACATCAGCCTCCACCCCTGCACTACGCCAAGCCCTCAGCGTTTTTCATGGACCCCATATACAGGTATTTCAGCCCCGATTAGACCAGGAACACGAGGGTCTTAGTACTTCAGGTGGAAGTTAGTGTGCGGCGGAGGGCTGTGCTTCAAACTGACCTTGGTACGTAACCCTCTCCCTTGTTGTTGGTCCAGCAGGGTGGAGAAGAGGAAGCTACTTGACCCCGTTGGAGCTTTGAAGGAAAAGTTCCTCAGGCCCTCGCCACCACTTTTCCATCCTCAGGTGAGTGCACAGCTTACACACACACACAAGCACACACACCTCCACACACACACACACACACACACACACATACACACACACACACGCACACACGCACGCACGCGCGCGCTGTAGTCAGTGAGCGCATTTGGAACAAGGGAATACCAAAGCCAGGAGTTGACTCCAGGTACTAGACGGGGCCTCATTACGCCCAGATGCTATCGACTATTATGTTCATATCGTGTATTATGTGAAAATACCTCTCCGCTGCCTCCCACGCCGCGGCGGCCTGAATGGACAGGGCTCCGCGCGCCATCATTCCACAGCGTTGATGTTATTTTCTCAAGGGTTCTGTATGATTTCTTCCTTTGTTTACCAAATGGCGCCTGTGTACCTCGTCACTTCTACCTTTTTTCAGAAGACACGGTCTGTTATCGCAGCCCCTTTGATAATCAGTCACATTGTTCGACTGTCCCTGGGCCCTCCCCTCCCGCGCCCCCTCCCTGTCCCGTCCCCGTCCCCCGCCGTCTCACAAGTCTTGATTGCTAGGAATGATAGTATTAATAAAAGAAAGAATAATAACAGTTTGATTTGTACCTCTCTCGGCCATGCTAATCTTAGTCGTGGCATTGTTTCATGTGCTGAGAGCCCACAGGCCGGCTAATAACTCCGTTTTTTCCCCCCTCTCTGTGGCTGGCCGCCTAGATAATAGCACCGTGTCCATCAAGGACATCCTGTGTTTGTGTCCAGGAGAATGGGGGGCTCTCGTCTGGGAAGCGGTTTTAATCTGACCTGGAAATCTGTGTCCTCAATCAACTGTTGCTCTTGCGATACACACATCTGGCGCTCACGCAGACAGATACATTCACACGTGGACGTGCATTTGCATACGGGACGTTATACACACACATGTGCACATCTGTGTACACGCACATGTGCAGTGGTGCCTGGAGATGAATTTTATTTTTTTTTTTCAAGTAATGTGCAAGCAATATGTAGAGGTGCATCATCGCGTGTGTGTTTACAGAAGCTACGCATATGACACCCGTGGCCTTGTGTCACACAGGAAGTGACGGCCCGTGATAAAAGCCCGTCCGTACTGAAAACTGATCAGTAGCCCCACGACGAAACGTTTCAGCGTGCACTCGAGTGTCTCTGCCACGACTCCCCCCGCGATCCAAACACAATGCCACCTCTAATTTGGTCTCATGATGGAATCGCTCCGCTCCGCCCGTTCTCAGACTGCGAATAAACACGTCGAGACGGAGTGTCTGTCGCTGTCTCTCCCGTCCCGTGTTCACTAAAAAAGGAAGGATGTAAGCTGTTTTTGGCAAATAAACTTCGACATAGCCGGCCCCCTTTGTTCACAAGCCTCTCCGGGAGGGGAAGTGGCTATCAGCTGGGGGTATCTCAAACTATATTGTACGCACAGGTCCAATCGCGGGGGCCCTTGAATGCCTCGTTTAACCGGTTCGCCAGCGTGGAAGAAGGTGAGAGAGAGAGAGAGAGAGCGAGAGAGACAGAGAGAGAGAGAACAAAGTGCCAGTTGGAGCCAGAGGTGAGCGTGTATGGGGCGGGATGTACTTAAGAAGTGGTACTTGAAGCTCAGTGAATGTGTTGCAGGTCATGGAGGTGACTCGCCTGTAGAACAAACAACAAGGCTAACGTCTGATATACAGCTTCCTCTCCGCTTCCGCTCTCTGTCTCTTTCCCTCGCTCACGCTTTTTTTTTCTGACATTGTGCCTTTGTTTTCAGCGCATTTTTTCTTTTCGCTCTAATACACACACATGCGTGCACATGTGCACACACGCGCGCGCGCACACACACACACACACACATTTGGCCTGACTGAGAATCACATGCTTAATCTGGTAGAGTGAAATCTGCTCATAAATTCTCTCGAAAACCAATAACATCTTTTATACCTCCATTTTTTTCTCCGTCCCACCTTCTCCTGCCCCCGCAGATGTCGGCCATGGAGACCATGACGGAGAAGCTGGAGAGCTTCGGCGCCCTAAAACTTGATGCACCGCCCAACTCACTGCAACACTCAGCTCATCCACTGTTCAACTTCCGCTCGCCGCCACCGTCCCTTTCAGACGCCATCCTCCGCAAGGGCAAGGAGCGCTACGCCTGCAGGTCAGTGCTGCTGGCAGGCCGCTCCATAGCAGCGAGGCGACCTGTAAAATAACTCAATCCTACTTCCGTTTCTTTTATGCATCATGTCAAACAATATACACCCACAAGCCTATTCTAACACCTCCGTCAGGCTTGTACAATGTTTATTGTGTGGTTGAAGGAACCTCATGTACCTTACCTGCAGCCCTTTCTAAAAAAAAGAAAAAAAAAGAAAAAGTAAAATACATACATTTGTTGATTATCATCATACGTCCATTCTCTCCTCTAGGTACTGTGGGAAAATCTTCCCTCGCTCAGCAAACCTCACCAGACACTTGCGGACACACACAGGGGAACAACCCTACAGGTATTCTATTCTATTCTATTCTATTCTATTTTAATCTATTCTATTCTTCTTCTATTCTTTTATTCAGAATTCAGTGAGTCAGCAGAAACTCAGAGCTTTTTACAAGTTTTACTTTTCTAAATTTTCAGGAAACATCTGAATGAGGGTAAATTAGAGTTAGACTCACAGAATGAGTGGCATTGCATTTGGATTCCAGTGTAAACTCTATAAAGTGGGTAAGACCTGCGTTAATTGAATTCCTTTGTCGTTAGACGGTGAGTCTCATATCGCTAACCAGTGGTGGTTGCCTGGGCAACAGAATCAAGTTGGAGGAGAATAAAAGAGAAAATCAAATAAAAATCAAAGGCGGTCATAGAAAATAACTTCAAGTCATTTGAATAAGGAATCCGTTTCTTTTCTCCTCTAAAGGTCGAGAAGCACTTCGGTCTGTTTGAGCACATGTTAGTTTCTCACTCACCTCCATCGGTCGATGACTACAAACCCTGCTGCCTCTGTCAAACCACACTGACCTCCCTCCCTCTCTCTCTCTCTCTCTCTCTCTCTCTCTCTCTCTCTCTCTCCCCCTCCCTCCCGTCCCCTGGCAGGTGTAAATACTGTGACCGCTCGTTCAGCATCTCGTCCAATCTCCAGCGCCACGTTCGCAACATCCACAACAAGGAGAAACCCTTCAAGTGTCACTTGTGCAACCGCTGCTTCGGTCAGCAAACCAACCTGGACCGCCATCTCAAGAAGCACGAGCACGAGAACATTCCTGGTCAGTTTGCAACATCCCTCCACTCCTCGGAGAATAATGAAGCTCAGAGAACCTTTATGTTACGTGAGCAGACTCAGTGATGAATGGCTCGTATTACTCATCTGGAAAAACTGCACCTCAGAGAGCGTTTGGTTTGGGCCTGTGGTTGTTTTATCGGGGGGGTGGGAGGAAAACCTCCTAATTAAAGAATTCACACTCACTTTTCACACTTTTTCACGTCCGTCGTGGACGTAATGCCGCTGTGGTGAGTCACCTGCTGAGTGACGGCTCATTTTACATCCGAGCAGCTCGTGGCTCGGTCACATTTCTCAATGTCGCCAAATGAAACAATGAGCCGTTGAACAATGTGTGACATCACCATTGTAAAACCAGAATCCCTCAAATACCAAAGAATGCTATTGTGTGCGGTGACTTTGTTAATGGGAGGTGATTCATGGACGAGTTCCTCTTGGCAGCAGATGTTTCCTGATGTGTCCTGAATTAGAACGCTGAAATCAGATTCTTAATTCAGGGTCAAAATGAAGTCAACAACACAACATCATCTGCTGGGATTATTCCATGTGAATGACAGAGAGAGTGAGAGAGCTGTGCCTGGCTCCTGCTGCTGCTGCTGCTGCTGCTGCTGCTGCTGCACTGTCCTTCACTTCAACATAAACATGGATATTCTTATAGTCTGTAAATTACACTGTCCCTTTGCCCTCAAATAGCACTGCGATACATCCAAGACCAATGTAATCAAATCTGTAAAGACTTGAAAACAAAATGACAGACAAATATTTTTCTAGACCCATAAATGGAACCTAAATATGAGGTCTGACGCAGGGTTGGAGTTCAGCGGCGCGTTGGCCAACAGTGGAAGGCTGTGGTCAAACTGGGCATCTCCTTCCTGAGTCAGCTGCCAGCAAACAGCGCTTTGTCTGATCATGTGTGATGGGCTGGTGCTGTTGTATGAGGCAGATGGAGTTATGATGTTTAGGGTGTAGGTCTCATCAGCTGCTCCGGGACAGAGTCACACCTCCACTTCAGACCTGATATTCAAGGAGGAAGTGGAAACTATAAGTGTGGGTATTTTTATTTTTTTGCAGAGGTTCAAGTCCCGGGCGTTCTCCTTCACATACAGCCTGATTGATTTGGTTGCTTTTTCATTTTTTATCTTATTTTATGTTTTTGTAATTGTGTCTATTACACGGAGTGATTTAGATTTTGTCTAAGTGCTAACATTATCTTCTGTGCGAGCGCTGATACAGCAAAATGTGTAATACGTACCTGCCACACCGAGCCCTGCTCTATCGTCTTGGAGTGTGTGTGTGTGTGTGTGTGTGTGTGTGTGTGTCTGGGGGTGTGTGTGGGTCGGTGTGTGTGTGTGTCCTTATTCTTATATCTTTGTGAGGACCACCTTGAGTAATATTACCGAGTGAGGACGGTCTTTAATGAGCTGTTTGAGTTCAGACTTGGCTTTAGGGTTAGAAACAGGTTGAGGTGAGGGTTAGACGATGAGGTGGGGTGGTCAGTGTTAGGGCAAGGGGCTATGGAATGCATTATGTCAATGAGTGTCTGCACTAAGATCGAGGTATAAATATGTGTGTGTGCGTTACGCCTGGCAAGTTTTGCGCAGTCACTTTACCGCCAGAGGTGTCGCTCTTTTTAGAAAGTTTTGTAATGCACCTTTAAATGTGAGAAAGTGTGTAAATGTGACACGTCATTGTCTGTGCAAATTGGAAGGTAAAAACCACACCATGTACGTGCAGTAGCAGAAACCATACACAAATACATCCTTGATGAAATGTAAGAGTTCGATCTTTTGTCACAGTTTTCTTCTCCTCACAAAAACCCAGAGACCAAAGGAAAACAAGCTCAGACTCATCTTTTTGATTTATGTTTCAAAGCTAAATAATGAGCATAATGATATCCCTCATGATGTTTTACATTTTCCTCATACTCATCTATCATACATGTCCGATGATAATCAAACTAATCATTTCTCCTCTGTGTGTGTGTGTGTGTGTGTGTGTGTGTGTGTGTGTGTGTGTGTGTGTGTGTGTGTGTGTGTGTGACAGTGAGCCAACAGTCCGGGATGCTTTCCAACCTAGGAACCACGATCTCCTCGCCAAACTCCGAGCCAGACAATCATGCACTTTTAGACGAGAAGGAGGACTCGTACTTCTCAGAAATCCGCAACTTTATTTCCAACAGTGAAATGAACCAGGCCTCCAGCTCCATGGACAAGAGGTAACAACAATACAAACACACACACACACACACACACACACACACACACACACACACACACTCTTAATGCCAAGTTTTAATTCTTCAGCCAAACCTCGTCCTAAATTTAACCTCAGTCTTGATTCTACACATCAGTCATGACTTCACTCGTTCACTCTTTTAACTCTTTCACTCTTTCACACTTCACACTGTATCAGGCCGTGAGGCCTGAGCCAGTGTGTAACTCTGAGGTCTGCAGCACCCTCACTCTCCCCTGTGCAGCTCATGTTTTAGCTTAGTGCACACTGCCCTCTAGTGGAGTAAAGATGATGGACAGTTGTGAGCAGCATCAGGGCCCAGATTCAAAGTGGACACAAACGGCCACTACAGCTGATCGATTTATACAATTACAAAATGTATTGCGCAGCTGAAGTAACAGTACGTTGACAACTTTATATAGTTTATTTAATTGTAAATGTACAAAAACACATTTGTGTCTTTCTACCACGTACTGTATCTATTGTTGTGGAAGATAAGAGAGGACAGATAATTCTTCATTGATTCCCTCGGGGACAGCATTCAGATGTGAGAGCAGTAGAAAGTGAGTGAACAAGGAGAGAACAATACATGGTCTTAAAATGGAACAAAGAATTCAAATGGAATCAGCCAAATAGAAATAAGAGGAGAAAGTGTCTATAAAGTAAATGCCATGAATGAAAAGGCCTGAGCCTCTTCATTAAAGTCCTGCCATTTTCTTCCTCTTTCCGTCGGTGGCTTGTCCTCTCGATTATTCACGATACAGATTCCTTTCTGGTCGTCTCACTTTCTGCCTGCCCCCCCCCCCCCCCCCCCCCCCCCCCCCCCCCCCCCCCCCCCCCCCCCCCCCCCCCCCCCCCCCCCCCCCCCATCCCCACACCACCCCCACCTCCCCACTTGTCAACACGCATTACCGCCCGCAGACCCAGTGGCAGTTCAGCCGCTCTGCCATCTGGGATCAATACTGAGTCTCATCCACAACAAACTGGCCTGACATGTTAATATCTGTAATTCAGCCTAAGTGTTATGCTTTCTGTGCTCCCACCAGACGGCCCACTGTTTACTCTCCCTCCGAGTGACTGAAGTCAAACACACACACACACACACACACACACACTAGCGGACGACTATCTGGGATAATCACCTTCACAATGTAGTTTCTGCTCCTTTAAAGGCCTCGTTTTCATCTCTGCAGCCAGTCTAAATAAAGCCCCTGCAAACGTTCACATGAAGACTTTGATTCCGAGCTGGATGCGTCGGACACGATGGTGGTGGTGGTGAGGGAGGGGCTTCAGGGCTGAGGGAGTTCAGGGGAGATGTATCTGTGTCCTCTGGTCCATGGTGCAGGTCAGGATTAAGGCTGGAATAAGAAATGGAGGACGGGGGGGGGCGGAGCTTTTCCAGTTTGGATCAGTCCAAAAGTTGGCTCCTGGTGTGGGACGGGGCTTCGGCGGCTGGCAGTTTGGACCCCGAGGGGGACTCGGGTTCAGGCATTTATCAGAGAGATCCACTGATGATGGAGCTCTTCCCCCTTCCACTGACCGTACCCTCGCTGCTCGCCCGCTAACACAAACACCCGGCTGACGTGTTTAGACTAAATGACAAAATCCAGGGCCCCCGATGTCAGAGCTTCTTTCTCAGTACACAGGCCCCCAAAACCCCGCTCTGCAATTTGATTATGGTGATATTTAATCTAGATTGAAAGAGGAGAACCCCCCCCACACACACACACACACACACACACACACACACACCCACTCAAAAGTCCCCCAACTTGCATTTACCCACCCACTGTGTGTGACCCAATCCTGTCCCTGTGCGCCCCGTCCCAGAAGTAATCCTGTCTGATTTGATAAATGTCCACCGTGTGGCAAAAAAGTGGACGGGGTAAATTTGCCGCCCCAGAGGAAATGATATCATGAGCCATGACATCGTGGTCTGGGGGTGATGGAGGGGGGGGGGGCGCGGGGGGAGGCGGGGCGCTGGCTGGAAAATGTACAGATGGCAGGTCGTAATGGCGGCGTGCTGATAGCCTGTTTGCAGATGGGCCGCCGTCCTCACACAGTCCGGTCGGGCGCGAGGCGGCGCAGACGGAGGCGGGGCCGTCTCATCTCCTGCCCCGCTCCCGAGCGGCACGCCGATTAATCACGCGAGCGCCGTTTGAAAAGTGCTCCGCAAACACTGTCAGCGCCCGTGTTGCTTGGGCGGAGGCCGGGGTCGAGCCGTGCGCGCCCTCAACACGTTGTTTATGTTTCTGCCTCTGCCCGTGATGAGTCACGTCTTTGGCTGCTCAGGAAATGGCAGCAGCCACCGAGCTCCGACCCGAACACGGACCATCGGGGGAGAACTTCAGAACGATCCACTCTCTGCTGTGAACGTCACCTCAGCTGACTCCCATATGTCTCTCTGGCAGGAAGACGACAACCGCTACTTTAAGCCACAGTGTGTAGGTTTTAGTGACACCCGGTGGTGGGAGTTGCATATTGCAGCTGATTACTTCCCTTGTCACTTCTCGAGCCCAGGACTGCGGAAGAACCTGCTGTAGCATTTTAGTGATCATTTAGACTCGTAAGGTGTTTGGTTTGTCCATTCTGGGCTACTGTATAAACATTGTGGCGCAACATGGCCGCCTCCATAGCACAATACATTAGTAGTGTTACCAATATGTGTTTCTTCTTTCTTAGGTGCAAAAACTTTTTTTTTTCTAATGAAAATTGGCAGAAAATGTCATTAATTTCAGCGCTTGTCACCCTCCTGTGGCCAAAATGAGAATGACAACAACAAACCTTACGTTTGTCAGAGCTTTTGAAAAAGAGTCTCCAATATTTTACCCACATGAAGCATGTAAAATCACCGAGTGATCATTTACATATCTAAATGTCAACAATATATAAAGTAATAAAAAAGCAGAGAGCGACAAAGTCATACCTCCGCAAAGTTTTCTCAAGCGTCTTCACACAAAAGCCCACAGATGTATTCAAAAGCTACACTCCTCAATGTCCGTGGTGTCTGAATCCCTCATGTGACCTTTGACCCCCCCCCCCCCCCCCCCCCCCCCCCCCCCCCCCCCCCCCCCCCCCCCCCACCCCACCCCACCTCTCTCTCTGCAGACCAGACCAGGCTGACGAGGATCGCCCGCCCAGCCACACCCTGTCCAACTCCAAGCTCGGGCTGCAGGGCCTGGAGGAGGAGGAGGAGGAGGTGGAGGGCGACGACGAGGAGGAGGAGGAGGGCAGCCTGACGGAGAAGTCTCACGACGAGGCGCCCGAGTCGCTGTCCCCCGTCACGGCGGGAGTGTACGAAGAGGAGGAGGAGGAGGAGGAGACGGCGCCGCTGGCTATGAGCTACGAACACACTCGCAGGTACTCGCCTCCCGCTGACCCGCCCACGGGTCGGTCAGACCAGGATCTGACCTCTGCTGACCGCAGCAGCTCCCACTCCCACTTTGCTGTGTCTGCCTCTGATTCTATCTGTCCTCTCTCTCTCTCTCTCTCTCTCTCTCCCTCTCTCTCTCTTATTAACAACATCTCTCTTTACCTTTCCTCTTTCACTCTCATTCACCCTTCCTTCATCCCATCTCTACATCTTTTTTCTACATTCATCCATTCACCATTTCATACCACCTCCCCCCCCCCACCCCCCGCCCGGGTGCACAGGTGTATAGAGGAGGAGGGCTCTCTGCTGGACCTGGAGGCTCTGCCCAGTTTCCCCAAGAGCCTGGACGGGCTTCGTAAAGCCGCCAGCGACGAGCAGCCCTTTGACGTTAAAGACATATTTAACACATCGTTAGAATCGGAGGCGTTAAAAGAGACATTGTACAGGCAGGCTAAGACCCAGGTACGTGTCGGGCTTCTGGACGTCCATTAAACAAACGAGAGAGACTGAAACCAACGACCGTGTTGTCGTGGAGCTGCAGCTCCTTCTTCTCGCTGACTCACATCTCTCCTCTCACTTAATCTTCTCTTTTCTCTTCACTCTTAATCTGAAATGTCTTTACAGTGTATTTAATCCACATATTCCACATCTGTAATAACATGAGATCAGAGAATAGAATGTTTGCCTCTGTGTTTGTGTAGGATTCTGCAAATTAACAAAAAAAAACAAGGTCCAACTGTCGCCTTGTGCGTCCACATTCAAATTTGATGCATCTGGATTTTAATTTGGATCCAAACTGAATTAAACATAAGATATTACTTGACTAAATATTTCCCGTTTCCAGAGTCAAGATCTATATGTTATTTGAGGAATTAACTGAAAATGTCAGAGAGAAAAAACTATAAGTTAATAATAATAATAATAATATATAAATGAAATAGATATAATTGAATAATTAAATCTATAATAAAAATAGTAAATAATATTAATTACCTACAAATTCTTTGAACTAGTAGACAGACAGATGTAGGTGAAAACAAAAGAATAAAAACAATATGAGAAAACAATGAAGCTGTCATTTAAAGTTCCTTATCTTCTCATTTCAGGCTTATGCAATGATGCTGTCTCTCTCGGAGAACAACCCTTTGCACGCGCCCTCCCAGAACTCTCTGGACGCTTGGCTGAGCATGGGAGGCGGACCGTCCGAGACCAGCAGCTTTCACCCGCTCAACCACATCTAGATGAGACAGAGAGAAGAGGAAAGAGAGAGAGCGAGACAGAACGAGAGAGAGAGAGAGAGAGAGAGAGAGGAGGTGAGAGCGGGAGGAACATTAAGTTTCAGAAACAAGTGACTGAGTGGACGTGTGAAGACGAGGAGGCCCGGAGAGGAATTCAGAGTCACGTACATTCAAAACTGACAGAATGTGTTTGTGTGGATGTGTGTGTTTATCTGTGTGTGTCCGTGTGTGTCCGTGTGTGTGTGTGTGTGTGTGTGTGTGTGTGTGTGTGTTAAAAGAGAGAGGGGGGGAGGGGGTTGAAATTGGCCCTAGGTGAAGTGTCTCACAAAGACTCTGTCATAGAGAAAGCACTGCGAAGCTCCTGTTGATGTGAAGGACATACTGAATGCTTCTCAACAGCATTGAAACTCTGACCTCTGACCTCTGACCTGATCCTCCCCCAAGTCCACGAGGCCCACTCCAGCCCCCCACAGAGACGCTGCGCCACGCCCTCCGCAAGACACTTCATGACTCGTACGTCTCTAAACGTCTGTGTTCAACCTGACAAGCACTGCAGCATCGGCCCTGCGTTAGCACTGCATGTCCACCGGGTGGTGCTGTTTCACCGGGGGGGGGGGTGAGTAAATAGTGGGCGCGTGCACTATCGTCTCCAGGGTTTTTCCTGCCCCCACCACCACCACCGATCACGGGGGCGACTCATTCACTGATTTCAAGTGTTCGTGCAGAATCACGCTGTTACTCGACAGTTCTACTTCCTGTCTGATGGCGAGCGGAGGCGTTTCCGATGTGCGCGGGCGATCCGACCGAGCCGCGACGAGACGCGAGCTCATCCGATCACGCCGACAACTTTCAATCTCACCCGACGACGGAGCCAGTCTCTCTCTGCTCGTTCCTTTCGTCATGGTTTTGTTCATTTGATTGACTTAACTCTCCTCTTAGATACCACAGTATTGTTTCTGTAGGCACCTCAGTGCTGAATTGTTAATATAATTATTTTTAGAGAAGGACCAAAATTGTACGATATTGTCATATGATGTACAAAATAACCTAGATGTTCGTAGCGAGAGTGGTATGTGCCAAATAACCCGTAGAAGATGTTCCTTTGTTCTCTGACAATCATTTCACGTCCGAGGGGCTTGCATTTGCTGTCATAGTTGGGTTCTTGTTTGTTTTTCTTTATTACGCTCTTATATATTTGATTTCCGTCGTGCGTGTGTATGTATTTATTTCTGGTTGTTTCGTCATGACTGGAGGAGTGAAAATGAAGACAAGTCATTTTATTCCCCCTTTCTCTCGTTGCTGAAGGAATGGACGACGGTCAGAACATGGAGGAGATTGAGAATCTCTGGTGTTGGCGTGCCAAAACGGAAAGAACCCATGAAATGAACCGCTTTTATTTATAGTGGAAGATGACTGTAGTTAACTCTAGATCTTATTTGGCATTGCGTTTTTTTTTTCCTCATGTTTCTTTTGAAATCTCTTCACCCCGCTCTACTGGAGCAGAGACGGACAACTGTCACTCAAATGATGTTAGAATTGAATCATTGACTCATATACCGCCCCCCCCCTCCCCCGCTTTTTTTAAATTTTGAAATACCATGGTCTTGTATCACATGGTCCAGAAGTCACACACCGTCACATCTACGTGAACATGTTCGCGCGTAACAATGCCGGGATGCTCTCACGACGCCGGAAAGCGTGAGAGTAAATTCAACGACCGATAATATTCAGAGGAATGTGAAATCTCTGCTGGTCGGCCCTGCCAACCTAATCAATCAACAGGATATTGTGGAGTGTGGACAGGAAACGCTTAGTCATGGTTACAGTGTGCTTGTTGGCTGTGCTTTCTGAGATCATACTGATGGCACCGTCCCGCAGGGCCTCGGAGGTCGTGGGTCATTTACTGTAGATAACTGTAGATAGCTGCAGGAGGCGGGGTGCAGGCGGGCAGGGGGGGCGGGGGCGGGGGGGGGGTGCACATGTGGATCGTCGTTGCCTTGGCTCCATCCTGCCGACTGGGACTTTTGAGAACTCAGCCTGATGCTGTTTTAGTCGAACGAGCACTTAAAACCACGTGGGTCCAAGCCATGCGTTGATTACGGCTTCGAGCTTAGAGGACACATCGACTCTAGATCCACTTTCAGTTGACGAGCGACTCGCGCTCCTGATCGAGAGAAAGTAAAAAAATAAAAATAAAAAAAAATAATCATAACGAAAAGCACTGTAATTTTTGTTCCAGACAGGAGGTGGCAGTGTGATGCTGGGGCTGCTGCGTCATCTCATTTTTCTATAGGCAGGCGTCTTATTTTATAATTCTGCTGAATGAGATCTCATTCACAGTAAAACACGTAATGTTTTCAACTTGTGGTTATAAAATGTAAAGACTAAGTTTTTTTGTTTTTGGTTGACTCGATGTAATAATTCATGTCATGGACTACTGTAATAAGCACGCGCTGTGTAAAGCAAAGGCATTGAAGGCATTGAAGTATTCCATTTTGCCGACTTCAGAAAGTATTCTGGCAGATGGTCGCTGAAATATATTTCAGCATAATAGAACATGGTTGCTGTCCCCCCCCCTCCCCCCCCTCCCCACTGTTACAGGAGAAGTAAAAAAAATATATACTATTGTTTCTTTTTGACTGTATAGTATTTCAAAGAATGAAAAACAATGGTGCATTTGTCTGAAGAAAAAAAATCATTGAAAACTTGGTTTAAATGGATGGTGCTTGTTTTGTTTGGATCTGAGTTGTATATCGCCTCTGTTATGTTTATTGAAAACAAACAAAAAAAATATTGTGCATGACGTGTTTAGCAGTCATAATGATGTCCATTTGTGAAATGTGTATCAAATCAAAAAATGCAACAAAAAAAGGAAATAAAAAAATAAATCCGTAGATGCACTTATTGTACATGTGGTTAGGTTTGAGTAGGTTTGACTTCAAGTTCTTGACGGCCTTACTGAAATTGGGGCAGGCGGCTCTGAAAGACGTTAGTGAAGACTTGTGGGCGGCGACATAATGAAAAACAATAAAGGATTGTAGAATAATATTGAACAATTCTGAAAAATTGCAGTTCTTTTGATGCTTGTGATTATTGAAGATGTACTTTAGAGAAATTTCATTGAAAAGATATGACTGATGATAATTCTGTAGAATAGCAATGTATACCAAATGTAATCTTTCCAATGCTATGAAGAATTTATACATGAAATTGATATGCAATAAAACCTGTGTGCTTTTTAAGCGAGGGCTCCGCTGTGTCTTCATGAGCGTCGCATCCAGCTGCCGGCAGAACTGGTGAGTTTCGATTCAATCACACTCACGTGACCCGTAATCACAGACTGTGAATAAAGATGGGCCGTGACATCACCCATGGGTGTCTGCAGGGTGCTTATGGGGCTCGTGGCGGCCGGTTCACTTGTCACCATCTTGTCAACGCCTAACTCCTCCTACTTCCCGGTTCATCCATAAACGGGCAAAGAGGCGGGGCCCAGGTAGAGCATACACAGAGCGTGTCTGGTCAGCCCAAGTGCAACTCAAGAGGCCACGCCCTTAATTATGCACAATTTGAAACCTCAGTAGAATAACTGTGACTGATTGGGACCAACACCGTAGTTTGTACCAGGCTATAAACATGTTTCATTCACCTCTTAAAGTTGACCATTTTAACATGGGACTCTATGGGGATTGATGGGCTTTTGGAGCCAGCCTCAAGTGGCCACCCTGTGAACTGCAGGTTTTCCCACTTCTGTGTTGCCCCTGGGTTTGAATGATTACTAAGGTCTTTTGCATACGTATAAGAGAGGGTGAGCATCAGCTGCGACATGCAACTCCCCACCAGATTTCGCTAAATACCACACGCTGTACCTTTAAATGTCACCAAGCCATGGCGATAGCACTCAAACATTTTATTTAAAAGATACAAATAAAAGTCGCACATGGACTGGTTCAACAAAATGAACACATTACTTGATTTTAAGCACAACATAGTACAAAAAAATGTACATTTCTTATTTCTTCAACCAAATCACCTGTAAAAGATTCTCCTTTTTTCCCCATTATGATTTTTAGACATTGAACAAGCGAATCCTGATCGAATTCTCTCTCCAAATTTTGCAGCATCGTATTCGCAGTGAAGCTCGAGATATTTCCGTGATTGGATCCAGATGGCATGGTCGTATCGACTCTTAAGTATCATATATCTGAATAAACCTCCATCACATGGTGAAGAGCAGATGACCACTGAAGGTGCAGTGATGATTTCCATCGTCCTGTACTTTGGTTCGCTCAAACAGACGCAAATATACGACGCCTCCGGCCTCCAGCAGGACTGTGACAGCATTGGCAGATTTCCCATAGAGGGATGCCTGATGCTCATATGCGGTAACAATCTGATGCCCGTTACTGACCAACACGACAGATGACGAGTGCCCATGTGCACCGACGTAGAACTCGAAGTGGTAGGCCCCTTTCACCGGTGCGATGAAATGACCTGTGGAACACGATTTTCTCATCAGCAACAGCCCAAGAAGAAACGTCTGTGTCAGTCAAGTGGGGAAAAGTACCTGTGATCGGGTTGTAGGCATCTCCAACATTTGTGACCACGTGTTTGAAGACCAAAGTGGTGAAGATGTTGAATGGTCCAATCGTCGCTTCACTTGAAGAAAGGCAAGCTGAGAAGGCCACGTGCTCGACTGAGAGGGACACAAAGGCTTGATTTTCAAAACGCGTGGCGTCTATTGCAACTGGGTTTGAAACGAGTGTCGGCATCCACCAACCTTTCGTCTCACTCCTCAGAACCTCCACCTGCTCGTCGGTCACACTCGTCTTGGCTGTGATGGAGGACAGTTCTCCTGCTTGTGCTGAGAGAGAGAGAGAGAGAGAGAGAGAGAGAGAGAGAGAGAGAGAGAGAGAGAGAGAGAGAGAGAAAGAGAGGGGAGAACAGAGGGGAAAGAAGAGAGAGAGAGAGAGAGAGAGAGAGACAGAGAGAGAGAGAGAGAGAGAGAGAGAGAGTCCAATCCGACCACAGTAACTTCATTTTTTCAAAAACAAACAAATCCCACGCTGAAGGTTGAGAGATGCATGAATATTTACGTACACACACACACACACACACACACACACACACACACACGACATGTACCTTCAACCTGCTGCTTCAGTGTGTCCAGCTGAGTCTTCTGCAGCTCCACTTCTGTCAGCCTCGCTGTTTGAATGAAACGAGAAGAAGATGGAGACAGAGTCCGTCCCCTCGCTCATCCGCCGTAAACAAACCGATGTGGTGAGTGATGAGAAATGTCTCGTCTCTGCTCATTCACCTTGGTTCTCGCTCAGCAGGTGCCTGAGCTCCGTCCTCTGGTCAGCCAGCTCTCACCTCCCTCAGCTCTTCGTGGTCGTCTTTGTCGGACGTTGGCTGAGGCTCAGCCGTGATGAGAGCGCAGATCAGCAGCACCGCGGGTAAACACTTTGTCGCCTCCATCCTCAGAGCGGCAGCAGCTCTGTGACTGATAGATCTGCGCGGATCCCACTCTTTAAAAAGCCTCATCCCCATCAATCATTGCCAGTTGTTAGAAGCGCGTACAGGTGATAAGACTTATTATCTGACGGAGGTCAGGTGGACTCTTATCGGTGTGGAATACGCCCATGCTCATTCTGCTCATTGATTGGCTGAGGTAACCCCAAACCCTGAGGACAAATCAGAGTTTAAATCAGGGGAATGATGAAGAACATTTTTATTTTCACAACCTCACTATATCAGTTATGTAAGGGCAACAAATCAATTCACCTAAGCCAATTGCACCGAGGTTATTACTCTTATCTGAATGAACGTGCACAAATCAAACGTAGCTTTTAGCTCTACATGCAGAAATACATGCAACCTACATTACACCGGTCTGGGGCACGGGTGGTTTTATGATTTACTGCTCTAACGTGCTATGACAGTCAAGTCACCTCAGCCACTGAAATAAAAGTAGTCTCTTAACTGCTGGAATGAATAAGAAGGGAAAGAAAATAGGAAGTCCAGTACCTCCAATAAAGTCAAGCCAATGATGTGATTCATATTGTTTGTATGAATCCTTGTATTTCCAACTGTGCCATCGTAAATCACGTTAGTTCAAAAACTGTTTGGTTGCCTGACACGTTTCTCGGTGCGATGTCACAGATCACTGTTGTTTGTGTTTGATTCCATCCCACAGAGAACCGCCTGCTCCTCCAAACACCCAGTGCCAACTGTGCCAAATATGTGTGCATCCGCACCTGAAAATAGTCCCACCTCATCGCGGTGTTTACCTTTGTTCACTGCTCTTGACCTTTACTATACCAGTATACAAACACTTTACTTTACAAGACATGCTCTGCTGTCTGTCTATCTATCCATCATTACACATTACTATCGGGAGCCACAGGTCACCCTGCACCCTTGGGTGTGATGTTGAGCACTGAGCTGTAGTATGCAACTTCACCACTAGATGGCACTCATAAATCCTACACAGTGTACCTTTAAAGACATACACCGGATGTCATTCAAACCTGCACACTGCACCTTTAATCATTCAAACCGACAGGAGGTTGTAACGACTAAAACACAACACAAACAAGCTGATGACACACATTCATCGGTTTCATATCTGCTGGATCCCGGGTTACTGAGAGACGGTGGGGCGTCAGGTGCCCGAGGCTTACACCGCGTACTGTCCCTTTAAGAGAGGGGGGCAACGGAAAGGGGGAAGTGAAGTAAGAGGCTCCACTTCCTCACATCCTCCACAACCAAAACATCGCTTGGTGCGCAATGGGCGAGTCCAGTGTGTCGTCGCGTGGATGTTCGCCGAAGTGACGCAGCGTCGCGAAGCTCGTGCCCGAACTGCGCCCCTCTCCGCGCCGCCATGCTGCAGCTCAACGACTCGGTGGAGCCGGAGAGCCCCGGCGCCGCCGTCCTCCACCCCGCCGACACCGAGGAGGGGGTCGAGGTCGCCTTCACGCCGCCGGAGGCCGCCGGGAGAAGCCTGGGACACGGAGGCTCGGTGGCCTGCTGCCCCCCGCTGCAGACCCTCACTCCCTTCCACGTACACAACCCCACGGTGCAGGCCAAAGTCAAGGACTACTTCGTGTTCAGGGTGAGTGTCTCCGTGAGACGGTTATTCTCAGTCAACACCCTATCTCTAGCCTCACCTATCTTTAAAGGTGCAGTGTGTACGATTTTGGTCATTTCTGTGACATGTAAATATTTCATCGAACAATGACACCCTGACATTTTCATGAATGTATAATCACTTGAGCGTTTTATATTTTCCATTACCCTTAAATAGATAGCTTATTAATGTATGTTACCATGAGGAGTGGGTCCTCTCTACGGGGGCCGCCATGTTTTTATTCCAGTAACCCAGAGTGGACGTACCAAACATCATTTCAGTGTTAATGATAATCTTAAGTGCACCATAGGTTATCCTGCGTAATGCAGAAATGTGAGGGTGAGGTGATGGATACAACAAGCTACTTCACCTCTAGATGTCACCAAATCCTACACACTGTAAGTATGTGTAAGATCTAAGTGATTTTGTTCCACTTCTAAAGTCAGAAATGGCACATTATGAAGTAAGTGGAGAAATATTTACAATATAGCCATTCATTGTCCATTCTCCGATCTATTGTAGCCACAAGTGATCAATAAAAGTAATGTCTGTTCTCTGTAACCTAAATCCTACACACTGGACCTTTAACAGGGGTTCATGGGCTCAACATATACAGTGTGACTATGTGCAGCACTTTTTTCGGTTTTTTTATACATATAATGTGGTTTTGTGTTGTTCCCCCTAAAACACTTTGGCATGTGAATACTGGGATCAAACCACTGACTTTCAAGTTAGAGGACAACCACTCCCACCCCCCACCCCAAAAGCCACGGACACCCTAGCTGACCTCCATGCTGTAGGACACATGTGTCAAACTCGTGGCCCGGGGGCCAAATGTGGCCCACGAGAGCATTTTATATGGCCCACGAGACCTTAAAGGCACATGACTGTCTAAAAATAAAAAGAGTAAAACGTACATTGCCCATGAACTCTAGTGAATTATACATGCCACTTTTTATGTGTAGCAAAATATTCACTGTGTTTACATTTTCACATGTATGAAAATTGTAATTTGAATAAATGATAATCAAGTATGAAGACAGTTATTTAACAATATGTTAGGTAGTAATCACATTTAGTCCCATAATTAAAACCGGCCCCTTGAGAGCAACCATCAAGCTGATGTGGCCCCTCTGTGAAAATGAGTTTGACACCTCTGCTGTAGGACATGGCAGGGGTAGAAGCAGAATCAGCCCTTGTGTGTCATGGTGCTTGTTGTGTGACGGTGGTGTGACGCTGATCTCAGCCAGGTACCATCGAGCAGGCGGTGAGCGACATCAGGACCGTGGCCCTGCCCTCTGAGGACGGAGAGGTGCTGAGTGTGTGGCTGCTGGCAGAGTGAGTGTCCCACCGTCGCCATGTGACCGTCTGCTGCTCTTCATGTGTGACATCCGTCGGATGAGCTGCGCTACGCTGCGATGCACACACAAAGGGCAGCAAATGAACAAGTAATGGATTGATGTTTTAGGGCTGTACGTTTGCTGATGCTGTTGGAGTCATCAGATAAAAGGACGAGCAGCAACAGGCCGTTACATATCGGTCATTTCCAGCAGTTTAAATCAAAAGGACACTTACTCCTGGTCAACGTTCTTTGTAAACTTTCAAATGAAAACCCAGGAAATGTATACGCTACCAGAATAGTTTCCAAATCCTGTTTATATATGAATGAATACTGCATAGCGCATTCCCTGCTCCTGTTTGAGGAGACAGGTTGATTGACACAATTGAGTTGCCATCTATTCTAATGTTTTGTCCTTTGTACAAATGTGTATCACTCTCTCTCACTTACTTTTCATATTCTGGTCACTAAATGTTTAGATTATATTTAAAGGCACACGGCATAGAGTTTAGTGACATCGAGTCATGTCATTGTGCTCGCAAGGGCCAAAAGCTAATCACACATTCACTTCATCACGTTCAAACATGTGAAAAAGAAAAGGAAATGATCATAACAAACACTTGACCTTTAACTGTGAACACTGGACCATTCATCGTGATAAGTGCTCCAGTGTTGAAGGCAGTGTTGCACATCGGGTTGAATCTTCATTTCTTCTTCCAGAGTCGACCACTGGAACAACGAGAAGGAAAGACTCGTGCTGATTACAGACAGGTACGTCACCATGAGGTATGAAATCTCCCCACACGGTGTCCGGTACTACAAGGCGTCTCTGGTTCTGTGTGGGCAGGTCACTGCTGGTGTGCAAGTACGACTTCATCAACCTGCTGTGTCAGCAGGTCATCAGGATCTCCCTCAACGCTGTGGACACCATCTCAGTGGGAGAGTTTGAGTTTCCACCCAAATCCCTGAGCAAGTAAGACACACTCTGCGGTGAACTTGTATGAAGTATGTTCACGTTGGTGTGACTGATGTGACTCCACTCCGCCCACTTCTGAATTATTAGTAGAAGTATTGTGTAATATATATATATATATATATATATATATATATTGATAGTAAACTGGTTATTGACAATTCTTTATTTGTGCAATACTTTCAGAGACATTTCCAAATGAGGTCATGGGTTCAGTTTCCACACTCAGACGTGTGTTGCTTTGATATAAGGACCTGCTGAAGTTGTAGAAATCTACAATGGCACCTAGTCCTATTAATTTCACTTAATTAATCTGCAAAACAGTGTGTGGGAAAATTTTAGACAGTGCGGGAAAAAAATCCTGGAACCAATAACTGATCCATTTCCTGATTCAGAGGGTTCTGAGATCTATACCACATTATACACTTTGATTTAGCAGAAGCTTTTACCCAAGGCGACAGAACCCTGTGGGTGGATGGAGAGGCCAGGGATTTCAACCCACGACCTCATTGCAATAAACGCAATATATCAGAATCGCATATTAAAGGCAGATCCTTTAAAGCCGTACTACTCTGACACTGCTGTGCTTTTCAACAGGAGAGAGGGTTATGGGATTCGCGTGCAGTGGGACAAACGCCCTCGGGCCTCCTTCCTGAACCGCTGGAACCCCTGGTCCACAGACATGCCCTACGCCACCTTCACGGAGCACCAGATGGCCCGCGCCGACGAGAAGGTCGCCTCCCTGTGCCAGGTACGATCCATATGACCGGATCATACCAAACCAAAAAAAAAAAAAAGAAGAATGATAAGAAAAGGTCAAAATGAGCGACTGTATTTGTCGTTTGGCAAACAATGGTGTCTGCCTGTGCCGCAGCTCATTCAGGCACAGAGCAGCGCACACAGTCACTGCACGAGTAAACAATGGTCTGATCCCAAGCCCTCAGAGAGAGAGAGAGAGCTGGTTTCTCATGAATGACAAAAATCAGTGCAATTCTTACCTCGTGAGCAATCTTTCCAAAGCTCTCTGCTTTTTCTTTCGTGGCTTAGGAGCAAATTTAGGATACAGCGCTTTCTTTTGAGACACATTTATTGGATACATTCAAAAAGAGCTGATTTGATGTTGTTCTTGTTCCACGCCAAGCTGGACAACTTCAGAACCCAGCTGGTGCAGGCAGTGAAGAAAGCCCACAAGGAGCATCCCATTCCTGGTCGGGCTAACGGCGTCCTGATCCTGGAGAGACCCCTGCTCATTGAGACTTATCTGGGCATTATGTCCTTCATCAACAATGAGGCCAAACTGGGCTACTCCATGACCCGCGGCAAGATCGGCTTCTAAGGGCCACACTCTCGGACCCGTGTGTGTTTGTGTGTGTGTGTGTGTGTGTGTGTTGAGACTGTGCCGTCCGAGAGGTCCTGTAGTTCCACTACTGTGTGAAGTGCAGCCAATCAGTGCGTCTAAGTCGAGCTCAAGCGGTGTCCACACCTCCTTATGGTGGTGTCGCGGATAAAAAGGTCAAATACTTGTCGGTCGGTGATGTGCAGCACTGCATGGACTGTCCACTCATTTGTTATTAGTCGGCCCTTTCGGTCAATGAGCCGCTCACACATCCGCCGCCTGCAGCGAAAGCCAGTGTTATTAATCACAGCACTCGCATCGCTTAAGCTCACATCTCCTCGTGCTCCTACTTCAACCACTTGGTGGCAGACTGTAGTGATGTGATGCTGGGACTTTGGCAGAAAGGTGCCAGCGTCGGGGTCATTATTTCAGTTGGCTTTGCTAAAGGAGGAAAAAGCCACCAAGGAGGGAGCAGTGAGAGTATGTGACCTGAGCCACGAGTGCGTTCCGCTTTAGCGTCACTTAGTATGGAGGGTTGTACTATTTCGATCATAAGGACATACCATAGCTTCTTGGAGCAGGGCGGCATGGGGTGGATTGAGTTGACTGGTCTTCATCACATGCTTATTGTTATTACTAGTGTGGACACGCCCCCAGGATCTGAAGACTGAAGATCTCCGGCTTACACTTTTCAGTATTGACAACAATTGCTTCGTGTTTACATTTGTGTACAGCATGTCTGTAATAGGGAGCTGCACTTTGGCTACATGTGTCATACAACATGGGACTTGTTAAACCACGTGTTTGTTTACGTATGTGTTGCGTTCATGGTCATCGGACATGCTTTGGTTTTTCCGGCATTCAGCTTTATTGACGTCAGCAGCAGGAATAGTGTTACAAAACGTAGCTTTTTATCAGTTCCATTACAGCTCGGTGTTTGTTTCTCGTGAATAGATTTGAAGTGTTTTATTTTTGTGCTACCAAAGGTAACAGACCATGTCTTCATGCTGAGCAATGCCAATGAATTATTGTGTCCTCAAATGCCTTTTTCCCGTCTTAACTTGTGCATGTTTCCTGCACGTTGAGTTTGCATGATGTTTTTTATTCTAAAAAGAAACCTGTAAATACGAGTAAGATTTTATTTATCTGCAGTTGCGAACACACGAGTGAGTCTAAAAATATATTTATGTGCCAGTTATGGAACAATTTCAGAAGGGATTTACGAACTGTTACACGAGTTCATTTCTTGTCCTGGATATTTTTAGCACAATGGAGAATAATAAATGCTCTTGTCAGGGTCTGAGCTCTGTTTGTGAGTTACATTCGGTCTTTACAGTAACGCGATGACAAGAGGCTGCATAGGGTTTGCTTTTCTACAAGCATACACACATGACTCCTTGAAGCCAAGTTATATGCTCCTGATACGATTAGTCCAGCCTGTTGGTTTGTTGTTTGGATTCTTGCTGCCATTTCTGTTTGGTCATAGCGAATTAAATCAAAGCGGTGATGATGCAATATTTGCGGATATAAAGATGATGTAACTCATCTCATAAAGAACTGCTTCTTTAAAATGGCACAAGCTTGTCTCTGGTTTTTGTACCACTGAACAAAGTATTGACTGTAGGCAGTCCACTATGTCTTGTTTACATCGATGTTCAGCACACTGTTCCTGTTATACTTACGTGCATCTAATGCAAGATTTTCCAGTTGTAATCCACATGCTTTAGTGAGACACTTAAAGGTGTATTGCTTATAATATTTATTGAAAATAGTTTTTCATACAAAATAAATCAAACTAAAAGTATAGAGAAATGTAAACATCTACTATCTCACAGTGTTTGGAACTAGTGCTTGAGTGAAAAATGCATTAATTTTAAAAAGTGATACAAAATATGTTGAACTGAAGAAGAGAAGGAACATCTCAGTAACCTGCACCGAGGGCCTTTGACACTTTGCTCCGGTTGAAACATGAAACGTATGGTTCAGATGAGCAGTGTTTCTAACAGTGTTTTGTTCGATACGCTAACACATTCCTGGCTAAGTGCTCGTGGAGTCACAGGCCTGAACTGTGACTCCGTCACTCTTGTTCCTTTTGTGTTTGTGTGTTGTCCTCCTGGTCAGTGTCCATGAAGCACAAACACAGCTGCTCCTTTCCAAGCAGAATCAAAGAGTCTCCACTGCAGTGCCAGCTTATTGACTGGACCTGGAAACCATCTGGTGGGGGAGACAGAGGGACAACTGTGATGACAACACATTTGCGATCACATGACCTGTGATCAGTCAAAATTCATATGATTTCAGGGTGTAAGGATCCCTGCAGCTGAAACAGTGACCCCTTGCTGCCAACATGCAGAAGTTTTCTAGTGCAGTTGAAATAAACCTGGTGGAAAGTACATCCAAGTTCACTGATCCTTCCTGACATCTGTGAACAATATAACGCACTACCGTTTTCCAGCTGCTTAGACGTTTCAATTTCAACATATGAGATATTCGCGTCCAAATTGTTGTCGGAGGAAATTTTCATTTTTCATTCAAATTTCACATTTTCATAATTATTGATACTATAGAAGTGACGCACAAGATGCAGGACACCGTAGTCATATATATAGTTTTACAATCCTTACAGTGACTAGAAACCAGTTATCTTCGACATGCCTGGCCGTCAGTCAGGGAACATGGTACCTTCAGTAGGGACTTGGACAGAAACGCATCCCGAGGACGACCAGAGGTAGAGTTTGCTGTTGCCTGTGCACAGTGCCAACCGGGGGCGACAAGGATCCCACTGGAAGCATCTCACGGCTGATGTCTGCTCCAGCACCGCCTCCAGGCTCAACCTCTGCATGTCCCACACCCAGATAACGCTGGCCATGTTGTCTTCAAACAGAGAAACACAAAGTTAGAAACACCACCTACCAATAGATCTATGGAAAGTGCTCGGTGTAAATTATGTATTTAAGTGTTTGTCGGTGGCTTGTGGGCAGGAGATGGGATGTGTAACTCGACCTGTGACTTCAGTTGTGTAGTAGAATGGCACTCAGAGGTTGTAGTTCAGTTACATCTTCCTTTTGTTGCCTCCCTTTGAGTCAGGGTCTGAACACTGACCAACTATGAAGTCTTACCATTTTTGGTCGCGAGATATCGACTGTCCGAGCTGAACGCCATGGTAGAAACTCCGATCTTGGGGTTGGCTCGGTCGGGGTCTGGTTTGACCACAGGAAGTTGGACTGGCAGTGAACAGATCTCATCTAACAAAAGGCACAACATAATTTTAGTTTGTGATCAACCAATGGTGATTACTTGACCTCAGATTGAGTAAACCATGGGAAGCACAGGTGTACATACATTTACTCTGGGTGTTGAAGAGGCTGCTGCCAACTGTGATGTTGTGCAGCGACATGTCATCACCTCCAGCAGCAGGCCTTTTCTCCACTTCCTTATACACAACCTACAAACGACACAAGGTCCATAATTCAACTTTAATGGCTCGGAGAGTGATCATGAAGGCTGAGTGTAAAATACTCACAGCTTTGGTTTTGTTGATGGTTGTAGGATGTTCAAACAGTGTAATCATCTTCCATGTAATGTGATTGAGAATACGCACCTGACATGAGGAGAGCAGTCTTGTGTTCAATATATTGGCATTTTTTTATTTAGCGTACATACACTTCCACTGTTCTTAATGTTAAGATAGGTTTGCCTCCTAACATGGAACATCTTTAGAGGCAGTGGCGATTGAGGGTCAGAAAATACAATAGCACTTTGTTTATGCATTGGATTACCACCGTGGTAAGACATGTTTACAATGATACTATTGATTTGTCGTGTCAAGTACATACTTTTTCATCATAGCTGCCAATGGCCAGGAACTGGCTGCTGGGGCACCAGGTCACAGACTTGACACCCAGTGACCACTCGTAGGCGCTATACATAGACAGAAATCGACCATCCAGAGAATACAGCAGCACCTTGTACTGCAGAGAGGATACAAACACCAACAATTCTATTATTCTAATGATGTGATCTGATCCAAGTAGAAAGAATATGTTAAACCTGCTGAGGAGGTTAATCTACTGTATGTTATAGTCATGCTGGATCTCAAGTAACTAAGGCTGGAGACTCACCTCCAGACAGCTGTCCCACACTGCCAGCACACAGCCATTGGGAGACCACTCCAACCCTCCCAGATCCTGTGTCTCAGTTTCAAAATGCTGAAACAGAGTTCAAATTAATTATATCACAAATCAGTTGATCTGAATTTGAAAAATCGTTTTATTTCCACGCGTAATTTAGGATAAAAGTTTCATCTTGGTCGACGACTATTTGGAGAACGAGTGACAGTGAAGCTCACCTCTGTATCTTTTTTGTGTACCCATCTACTATGGCAGTAAATGTAAAGAAGAAAATTGCAATGTACTTACCCTGAGTAGATGCCAGTCCTCACACACAAAAACACTGACATAGTCTTTGCAGTCACGGCGCTCAGCCAGAGCCATGTATTTGCCGTCTTTACTAAAATCTATACCTGTGGATGAGAGGCGATGGGTGAAAGATGGACATTTTCCCAACATTTTTCACAAGTGAGGATTGAAAGTCAACTTGGAAAGGCATGCATTCAATAGGCAAATGATTTTCAAAGTGGGGGCTAAGACGTTCCCAGGGCAGCCCAGCAGTAAATTGGGAGGAAGAAGAGAAATCTAAGTATTCTCAAGGGCATTATTCTGAAATCTACAGTTCTTTACAATAGCGTAACATCGAAATCTAATTTTCTATCCTCAATATTTTGCCATTTAGTAAAAACATCATTCATCAAGTCAATGTCTGTGGAGCTGACCCACCGGTTTCCAACTGCTAAGAAGTTGGTCAGCTCCTGAAATAGTTTGCTTATTTTCATGCAGCTAAGTAGCACGTAATACCATTCTTTGGCATCATCTCGTTGGTGTTATGTGACTATTGTGGTGATATAATCTACTGTATAGAACGGCTGTGAGGATACACAGGTCGTCGAGGGGCATAGTGTTGCATGTGGAAAATGGAGAGTCACAGACAATCATTTTTCCCCCGGTTGCTGACAGGCCTGTTATGAAGAGCATGTCCCATTTACTGAGGAGAGGCACAGCTGTCAGCAGAGAGGACCATACTTTGGCCACATACCCAGGGTCATGCCACAAGATAAAGAACAGCATGTGATTCATGGGGAGTGCTGAGGCACTCGCACCATGGCCTGTCCTCAGGTACTTCTGGTGATACAGTTACACTCATAAGCCTCAAAGAAATAAATTAAACAATAAAATTCCCATACTCACCCTTCTGACATGCTTTGGGATACTTGATGAAAGACACAGCTTTAGTGCACAGGGACCAGACGGTGATTCTCAGCTGTCGAGGTACCAGAGACAGAAAAAAGAGGGTTGGGGTGACAGTGGGCGATCTTTTAGTCAACATGTAATCAGCAAGTGTATAATGGAGGTTGTTCAATAATTAGTGGCTAATAAAACTGATATCTGATCTTTTTAATATGAAAATCCCTCACTCAACAAGGCTTCAGCATTGATGGGCAACTACTTGTGTGATGTTTAGGAAATCAGATAGTATTCTGAGTGGAATGTTAAAATGTTGTAAAACAAAACAGCGTGATAGATGGCTACAACCGAGACAAGCTAGAGCACTTTTTAATTAATTAAAAATAAACTTAAAATATGGCAGCCTCTGTGCAAAGTACAGAGGCTGCCATATTCCACTTGTCTTTTCCATCTAGGAAAGACAAAATTCCTAATTATTTTACATCAAATTTCACTCAAAATTAGATGTCAATCGGCCTCATTCTTATACATTATACATAGTCTAATCAATGCAAATTATTAGCGATTGAACTTTGACGTAAATACATGTTTACAAGTCAAACCATAGGGATCAGAGCCCCTCTCTACTGCCATCTGAGTTTATATGAAATCCATTTGACCACAAGTCTTCTGCACCACAATCATACATATATGAGGCAGTGATCTCACATACAGTATGTGCCTCTATCCCCGCCCAGCGAAAGACCAGGGGCCAAAAGCAGCCTATAATTAAAAGCTCAATCAACCAGACCACAAGCCTAAATGAGGCATCCAAGTGCTTATATCTACACCAAAGCATTTGTCAATCAATTGGGCAGATCCACATTACTGTGGTCCATGATGTGCTTTAATATCTATAGCCAGTGTCTTACACCTTTGCTGAGATCTATGATGAATATCAGTGCGAGATATGGGACACTGACATAGAGCTCATCCATCATTGGGTGCTATTAAACCCTGAGTAGTTATGTCTATCACCAACCTTCACTTTGGAAATGAGCATATGATGCGCAGTCGCTGACATGGATCAAAAAAAGATTACACCGATTAAATTAGGACTTGAAGCACATATTAAATTAACAGATCCAATGCACAAGCAGGAAAGTAAGACCGCTTCATTTAGTGGTCAAAGTGTAACGTTAGACATGTTTGCTACAAGTGTGACAAATTAACAGCGAGTCTCGGAGCCAGCAGGTTGTGTGCATTCCTACAGACAAGCAGCAGTGCCAGGGAGTTACTATCTGGCAGCAAATCGGCATTACAAAGAGACCACTCGTGTTAATGCTGAGTTTTGACAACAGTCACTCAAATACCTACCAGTCTTACTTCAGCAAGACTGATGTCAGCTTTCAGGTGACCAGCAGTGCAGCAGGTTTTACAGAAATAGACTGAAATGCAGTATATTGCACGTTTGTCACAAAAATCGTGAGGTTGTAGGATTGAACCATTGTCCTGCTCCTAAGTTGTTCACTCAGATAGAACGATTGTTCTGCACCTGTAGTTAATGATTAATAGTCATTGATATATGGTCTATCTTGGCGATTCCTGTTTCTTATACTGTGTAAATTAATATCAACATAAATATAAAATTAAGCTCCTGTGTTTTCTAATGTAATTTAATTTTGAAATACACTTATGCACCTTAGCAATTCTTAGTCATACATGTTGGATAGAAACCAGCGCAGAAAAATAAATAAATGAATGAGTAATATTCTTAGTACAATCTTATGGGCATGAAGGGTTTCCCCTCCTCGTAAAATTGAGCGTGTACTGAGCTAAAATGTTTGAAGTGACAAGGCTTTCATCATAGTATCCAGACAGACATTTGAACTGGGACATGTCTGACACGTAACCGAGCTGAAGTGTCAACCCTCTCGTCTGGTCAGGACATCCAGCTGTGTGAGCCCAGGAATAACAAATCACTGCACACCTCATGCACTTCCCTGCAGACTGATGCCATGGCAACCGCTGTCAACACAGCTCAAACACAAACACACCAGCACTTCTTGCATACCTTGAACCCACCACACGGGGGATATGGAGAGATCAAGACCCGAAAGGCAGTGTAACTGTAAACTGAGTGGAGGGAGGGTAGCATCAGGAAAATAGGGGGGAAATGCTGGTTCGTGTGGGGTGGTGTGCAATCTGATCCTGACATGGAAAAGCTAGACTTTAGGTGAAGTATCCTCACCAAAGGTGAACGGCAGCATGTGGATTTTGGCAACGGACTTAAGGGTGGTGTGAAAAGGCAAGACAGCTGCTGTTTATCCATCTGACTTGGAAAAATTCATGTCTGTGCTGGGGTAGGCATAAATGCTACCGGTGTTCAGTACTGGCTGTAATTATAGACAAGTACTGTATGTCTTTTCAGTATTGTTGTGCTGATGAAAACTGAGGAGATGCGGCACAAGGCCACACATGTTTTACTAAATGAGGTGCAAATGGTTTGTTGATAACTTCGAGTTTTATAGCCATTTGACAATAAAACTGTCAAATGATCGTATATTAGGTGAATGAGGCAACTTCTCAGATGTTTAATATCTCTTCACAGAGAGTGAATGGGCTATTACAGAGGTTGGAAAATGAGACATTCTCTGGCTTACCTGCCTCTATGTGCCTGGTGTCAACTATCTCAAAGGACAGTTAGGTTGATGTGATTCATATCACAAGTGGCAGCAGCATCTTTAGCTAGATACGTGGCTAACTCTGATACAGTAACAACAGTGTGCTTCAGCTCAGAACTAGTCAAAGGTCAATGCAAGCACTGCTGTACTAGAAGGCTCCTGAGGGGCGATGGCCTGCTAGTTCACTGCCACAGGTGAAGCTATAAGTAGAAGTAGTCATAAGTAGTCAACATCCATGAGGAGGAAATCCATGCAATTCAAAGACATCAACAGGACATCTTGTGGGCAACTTGATGACTCATGTCAATTACAAAATGAAGTTATTGACAGCAACCTGGTGTTCGACCATTTATCAGCCATTCTTGTTGCACGCCTTGGTGGGTGCATGAGGATGGGTGAGTGTATGTGATGCTGCCTTAAAGCCATATCTGTCAGCAGAGGATTAGACTGTAGGCATTCCATGTCCGAAGTCATCTCAAACCAATATAGCTTATTTCTCTTGTTACAGACTCATGATTCAACCAAGGAACTGGAGCTTCTTGCTGCCCACACAGAGGTATGGCTGAGCTATTGTCCCGTGATGCAATGCAGCAGCTGCCTACATTTGTAGTTTAGTCCGGTAGCGATGTTGCCAACAATGCTACATGTTAGCAAGGCTCCAGCTGTACCGGCCAAGAATGCTACCACTAATCCGATCCCAACAATGAAAAAACCATTAGAGAGGTCAAGCTCGATGATGTCCTTGGCTGGAGTTTTTCCACCCTCGGTTTATCACCCCTCAGCTGGTAAAGGTGGATTAACGTGGATGTGCGAGTGACATTTTGTGAGGTCCTAAGATAAACGATCGGAATTCAAATGGGAGACAACATGCAAGAAGTCTCATAATACACAGGCTGGGTTTCAGCAATGTGACTTTCCATTAAATCTGTGACACGTCACATTAATATATCTTAAAACAGCTGTTTTTCATTACATGTTCCCTTCCAAAAACAACAAAGTTCTTCCCCAGATGATTGAAAGTATGACTGAGGAGCAGTTCTAGCTGCACGCGATCGAGACTTTGTGATTGGTATGCACATTATATTGATTCTACTTCTGTTGTAATGGCAATTTTGAGCAAATTAATCATCATACAAATCAGAAAGATGTAAAGATGTTCTGTTTGACAGTGAAAGAGAGCTCAAAGAGAGCCTCCCACACACACACACACACACACAAACACACACACTTACTCAGTCAACTAAGCAGATTTACTGATACATAGACAAACACTCAAATACACACACAGACAGAGGCACGGTACACACCAGAGGCAGCTGTCCCTAAACAAGTTAATATAGCAGACTGTTTATGAGTCAGGCTGAAATTCAAGCCTGACACGAACACCCGTCTGGCACAGCCTTAATGAAATCTTGGGCGAGGGTGAAGGTAAGTTCATTTGGGCCTCTTGGCAATATGGCAGTTTGAACCCTTGGTAGAATTAACTTTTATAACGTCAACAAAGTAATAAAATGATGCTCAATAGAAAGCAAATGTCAGCAGGGTTCAAGCTTGGGGAGGCAGATCCAGTCAGGCGATAAAGGCAGTGACTACAGGTGAGACACTGTTGGGATCTGGTCCATCTACTACCGATTCATGTGTGTGAAGATTCTACATCATTCACATCATGTTATTTATTTTTAGTGCTATACAAACTGGGGATGCTTGTGCCTATTGAATCCATTTCTGTGCTCACCCTAAAGGCCCCTTCACTTCAAAGTGAAGGGTGGGAAGTCCCAGGCTTTTAAATGTCTGCATTGACAGGTCTCATCTGGTCTGCCTGGTGCTCTACTTGACCATAAATACTCATTTGGAGTGACTCGCTTGAACTTGGAACACGGCTGCCCTTGCGACATGTGACATAAATCTTACATTTGTTTTAGTTATGGGAAAGACACAATCATTATGTGAACATCATTTTCCAGAGTACAGGATTGTATATCAAAGCCTGTAACTGACAAGCTGGAACTAAGGAATGTTTTTTTGCTGGAAAAATTACTTTCTAAAAAAAGAGGAGAATATTCATGGATTTATTTCCCTCCATTAATGAATTAATGATTTCAGGCACATAGAGAAAGATTTGTACTTTGTCCCTTCACTAATCATTGGTTTGCTAGTGCCAATGTTCATTCCTCTAAAAAAAAAATCCCAAAGTGTAGGATTTTCACCACCCGCTGCCCCGAAAGATCAAGTTAATGAAATAAATTATTTTTCTAAATAGCGCCAGATCACTACAGATGTCACTGAATCGTACCTTTCCTTTATAGAACAGGTCTATACCTGAGTACCTAAGTGTTTGTGTCAGTCCGTCTGCCTCCCCCGCCCCCTCCGAGCGTGTGCATGAGAGTGTCTACCCCCCTCCCCCACCACCAACGCTGTGAACCAAGGGGAAACACTGAAAATTAAGGGAGACATGCGGGGGACATCCACTGTGCAAATAAAATCAGGTTTTTGTTTGTCAATCATTCAACTCATTTAAACTGCCCCAAGATGGTGATGTGCCAACAATAAGTCATCTCACACCTCATCTTTAGAACAAAATCCTTGGCCATACTGTTGTAAGGAGATGCCATTTCTCCTTAAGAGAGGAACATCCATCTTTTTCAACACTTGCTTTTCTGTTTTCCTTTTTTTGGGGGGAGGATGCAGACAGACACAAAGCTGACATACCACAGACACTTGCACCCCCCTCCCCTCCCCTAACCACAACACCTGTCAAATGATTCCTGGAGTCAGGTTCAGTTTTACAGACATTGCCAGCCATGGTGCCCCATCATATCCCACACAGACTTACAGTAGCGGCTATATCTACCCAGTCCGTCCAACGTGCGCTGAGAGGGGAGGGGCATGAATATAAAATTGGTATTGAGAGGATTAGGAAAGACCTAAAGCCATCATTATCAATCAGTTTGTCATTTTTATAAGCTTTTATCATCTTTTGACTTTGATTTGGCCCTTGTATTTATCAAACCTGCTGCTGGGACTAAATCAGTTCACCTAGTTTTCTTTTCTGAGAGTAAAACAAATCCCAGAAACAAGTTGATTTGAATTATTTACAAAGTCGAGCATGTGGTTTAATTATACATATTGACTTGGCTACGTAGGTGAAAAACATTATACCATTGTACTCAGCGGCAGTAGGAACAATGCGGACCAATCTCAAACTGGCTGAAAATGTTTTAACTTTTATTTAATAGTCTTTTGGCAAATTAACATTTAATGAACTTGCTGTGAAAGAAAATACCAAAAGTACATCATGAGGCCACTTAGACATCCATGTTCCAGGGGTACTTGAGACCCATGTATAACAGGACGCTAACAGGAGGGGAGCTATGAAATCAGGCTGAATACATGCAGCAGGTGGGGGGGGGAGTAGAGGCAGTTAAGAAAGGCTCTGGTGTCTGGCTATTTTCAGGTCCCCCTCATTTGTGGGCCAGCAACAGTCGAAACCGGACAAGCATATGTATAAACACACTTCTGTGTGCACGGATGCATGCACACATGCACATATGCAACTTCACACTTACATGGAACTCAGTGGTGTTGAGAATGTGACGTCCGTCTGGACTCCAGCGCGAGGAGACTAGTCCAATTGAGCCCTCATCAATCTTACAGTGCCACTCTGGCTGTTCGAGAGACCATACCTGCAGAGGACGATAGAGAGGAGGGAGTGACAGAGGGGCTGCGGTGATCAACTACTGGTTACATCCCTGACACACATCCCTTATTTGCCTAAAACTGATTTCATTCAGTGAGAAGCAGCATCAGTCACCATGAAAGACTGGCACTGGATACCACTTCAAAGGTAAGAGACTCTGATACACACAAAACTGACATTATACAAGCATGACATGTTTTTCTTAACTGTTAATATTAAAGTAGCGAATTATCATCTCATTTTCTTTTGAGAATGAGGATACATTATCTATTAAAAAAGACTTGTAGAAGATTGTGGCAGCTGTCGAGGAAAATTGTGTGAATGAACGATGACTGTTAATGTAAATCAGATGTTATTTTACGGAACATTACAAATTAACAATTGAACTAACATT
>JAFBJT010091701.1:11841-52353 GCA_016785325.1 Chascanopsetta lugubris | reverse complement strand
CTTTGTGCCTGTGTGTGTGTGTGTGTGTGTGTGTGTGTGCGCGCACGCACGCATGTGTGTGTTTGATGCTTCACTGGTTTTTCAACTGTGCAGGTTCCTCTTTTTCCCCACGTCCCCTCTCTCCTCCTCCCACTGACTCCTTGTATAATGACGGGTACAGACAAACGACTGCAGCTTCTTGCTTCAGTTGAAACCTTTTAAAATGGTGATCTGGAAGTTTTAGTCTTATGCCCGGTGGCATTTGAAAAGGACAGTTAACACCTGGGAATTGCATGGGGCCCCAAGCTACGAAGGGGGGGAGGGGGGGGGGGCTGAGAATCAACAACAATTGAAAGAAGCCTTTTGAAGTATCTGACAAGGACCCATCATGGTGGAAGAAGCCCGGTAATGAGGCCCCATGCCACTCTCTGCCATAGGTTCTGTTTGCAGGTCCCCGTTTCTCGGGGGCAGACACAATCAATATACAAGGGCCCAAATTGCTCTACGGCTAAGGCAGAGATATTCAGATGTTTACTCCAAGCGCGCTGCTGCCCTACACCGACACCGAGTGCGCCTGCGCTCCTCCGAGCAGACTCCAGGCTCGGCAGAAAGAAGCCCAGTACTCCACATCTGCGGCGTTCGCAGCTGTGTGTTTACGCGTCTGCACGAGAGAGTAATCGAGGCATGAGAGGCACGCTGCCCTGCCCCCCACCCGCCACTCGTGGCAACCACTGTGCTTGCGTTCAAGTGCACCTTTTAACGCTCTAGTAACGTCGATCAGGGGTCACAGTGGTCATTCTCCCGGCGGAAGGTCAGCGGTTTGATCCCGGTGTTCCTCCATATCCGTTCGCTAGTCCCATATCCATATATGATCATGATCATGTCTGGTGATGTCATAGCCTGTGGGATCAATTTACGAGGGGGGCTGGAGCTAAGAAAGAGTCATGCCACAGCAGTTAAACTTGGCATGCATTACATTCAAGCTTTTCTGATACTGCACTGTTTCCTGACATGGAATGAGTAACTCACTCAGGACTTTGAATTATAGTACTTTTGGTCAGCTGTGTGGGTATATGTGTGTGTGTGTGTGTGTGTGTGTGTGTGTGTGTGTGTGTGTGTGTGTGTGTGTGTGTGTGTGTGTGGTGTGTGTGTGTGTGTGTGAAGTGGCAAAGAGTTCAGAAGTGAGCGAGTGAATGAAATAGTGGCACTTGTGTGGTACTTAGTAAAAATGCTGCAGGTTTCAGTGCACCAGTGAAGGTAAGTGTGTGGGTGGATGATGGTGCATATCTTTTCCTTTAACACCCCTGAAAACAGGCTCCGTATCTGCAAGTGTGTGTGTGTATGTGTGTGTGTACGTGTGTTTGTATGCGCGCACATGTGTGTGGATGTGTGTGCTGAGTACAAGTCAGATTGCCTTTAGGCTCTCTGTGTGACTGTGTACAATCTGTGTGCGTGTGTGTGTGTGTGTGTGTGTGTGTGTGTGTGTGTGTGTGTGCGTGCGTGCATTTGTGCGTGCGTGCATGTGTTTTTGCATCCCACAACCTCGCATCCATCGGTATAGTGAAACCCTGGCCTACTGTTAGTTGTAGGGTTAAAGTGCTCAGGTCACAGTGTGTGATCCGTCGTACATGGAGACTTACACACTGTCACGCGCAACAACCCAACACTTAAACATAAAGAGGTCTGGAATGAGTGATGCTTTAAGTCTATTCTCCACCTTTCCTATATGGGTCAGAGGCATAACACCAAATACTTTTGCCCTGGAGAGCTTTGTTCTAATGCTGCTAAATATAAACCTCTCAAACAGTCGGCGAAGGCAAAGTGAGGAGGAAGAGGAGAGCGTGAGAGTTCAAGCTCAACACACCGAGAGAAAGATGGGGAAGGGGCGGGGGCGGCGGGGTGGGGGGCGGCGGCACAAGAGGCAGAGGATCCACAGAGGAAACATGGGGGAAGAATTGAAGCAGCTGAAGGATGAAGCTGGAGGGGAGGAAAGAAATGGGTGCTGTTCAGACTCCGTTCGGTCACCACTCACTGATCCAATCATAGGGGTAACTTTGATTTATGTATCGCCCTTCATGGAACCCAAGGGTGTTTTATATTTGTTGTTTAGGTTCTGAGTGAGGTTTCGAAGATGTCCAGTGAAGGAGCATTGCAGAGGGTTTCACAGAGCAGGGGGGCAACCACTTTAAGGGCAGCAGACGCTTATCAGTGGACCACAGAGTCCAGGTTAGGGTGTAGAACAGTCATTCTCAACTGGTGGGTCACAACCCAAAAGTGGGTTGAGCAATCCTTTGACTTTGACTGGGTACAAAAGAGTTGAGTCATGTGCTTTTATTTTGAAGAGGATTTTTATGCATCAGATAGCTGTCTAGATAGATACTTTATTGATCTTGAGGGAAATTCATGCATCCAGTGTAGCATACATTGCATCAATGTTCTATTCATACTCCTTAACAGAAGGTGGCGATGATGCTCTAGAATGCTAACATACATCCGCTATTTCACAACACCACAAAATTTTCATTATGCTAACTGACCATGGTGATGGATTTTCTTATGAACTCTATATCTATATTTGAAATATAATATATGATTTCCCTCTGTAGCATTGTCATTGGTCGTTTTTGTTCATCATTAAACTACCATCTTTTCATTAAATACGTTTGAGAATATCTACTTGAGAGCTTCCTGGGTTTGGTGTTCTCTACGTTTGTATGCTGCTCTCTATTAAACCTTGGGAAGTGCCTTTCGGCATAATCCAGCTCAGTGTGACAGAAAGATGGAGATTGGGTTTAACCGTAGAGACAGACCATATAATCCAGTCAAGTCGGAGTTTATGAAGTGATGCACCGAATGCGTCACTGTGCTGTTGTCATTGTCATATCTCACGAAACAGATGGTGGATGGGGTTAAAGTCAGATTACCGGTGGATGTTTTGATAGTTTGTGTGGTTCAGTATGAGATTGATGACATGAGAAGGGAAGGTCATCAGAGATTAAGATTAAAAGTAGAAGCACATAGGCAGGTCAGCGACTCTGTTGAACTCTGTGGAATCTCTGGTTGGAACATGTCTCTTGAGGTTTGTCTTGTCTTTACAAGAGATGTTATCTGGGAATTTGAAAAGCAAAAAGACCTGTTTCCAGTTACCAACTCTGGCCAATGTTGAGCGCGTTGCATTTGTATTTTCTGTGGGATTATCTCAATGTGAGATTATTCAAGTCAGAACAATGAGGGGGGAAATCCACTTAGTCTAGAGAGAGGTTGCATTTGATAAATACATCAAGAGCTGGTACATGGATTCCACTTAAGTTTGTTTACAGCACATCTAGTGTATCGGCCCTCATCTCCAAGAACTCTTAAGTCTCAGTGTCTCAAAGTCTTATGTGGCTTTTCAGAATAAATGTTTCCATTTTGTTGATTGTGTGCTTCCATGGCTGTCAACAGTCATGTCTGTATTACTTGTGCTGTTAACTTTCCTTGAGGACATTTTAGAAGGGTACCTCTTCTATTTTAGACCTGTTGTACCTTCTTTCTATTTCATATTAATCCAATATGCTTTTGATGATTATTCTGTCTAGAGGGAGACTAGAGAACAGTGGATAGAGTGGACACCAGTGTTTTCAAAGTAAACACTTGAAGGTAGGATTCTCAAACGTTAACCTGAGTAGTTGTGATTCATAGGGGGGGATGAGTTCATGTATGTCTCAGCTCACAGAACCTGCAGAATAGCAAAGTTCTTTACATGCAGTCACTCTTTGGGTTTTCCATCCACCTCATATGAGGAACATCATCAAAACGCCCCTTGTTGTAAACTCTCACACAAGTTCAATTCCAATTGTCCTGGGTCTGGCAGGGAAGTTGCAACACACGTCAGTATAGCAGCAGACTCGGATACTATATATACGTCGTCACATGCCTCCCCTCTGAGTAATAACCAGAGTTCAGCGGATCTGTGAGAGCAGCTCAAGACACAAGCTTATGGAGACATGAAGTTTTTGATGTGATGGCGGATGCTGCATTGTGCCAATCATTGCTTGGCAGTAGGAATAGACAATTCCTCATCAACAATGGCTCCAGGCAACACAACAACAGTATGTTCTGTTTTTGACGCTGCATCTCATTTGTGGTGCTGTTTCTCTTATACACCTTCTTCAGCTTATGTAAAGATGTGTCTCTTAGAAACACAGATGTTATTGCCACAGTGTGAATAGAAGCCAGTTAATCAAAAATGGACAGTGCTGGAAACTTGTTGATATGATTGAGTGTGTGCAGGTTTTATTTTTGGGATTAATTGACATAAATATTCAGCAGAGCAGGTCAAAAAGAAACCAAATGATGTGACACAACTAATTTCCTATAGCTGCCTACACCAGTGATTCTCAACAGGTGGGTCATGACCCAAAAATGGGTCATGGACCCATTTTCAGTAAAAAAAAAAAAAGAAAAAAAAAGAAAAAGGAATTCTGTGCTTTTATTTTGATGGGGATTTTTCATGTGTTTGTGTGCCGTTTATTCACACTCCTTAACAGTAGATGGCGATAATGCCCTGTATTGCTAATAATGATAAAGTTTGTTTATATGCTAACTGACCAAAGTGAAATGAGGGGGTGATAGTGTGTTGAGAACCACTGTCCTACCCAATGATCATCACTCTCGCTCAGGTCAATGTCAAATTCCACCAAAGTTAACTTCCCCAGCTTTCAATCCTCCACCAAGTCCGATGAATTTATTTGTTTTTTTAAATTCAGATTTACCTTTTTATAAGTACGCCCTCCCTCTGGATTCTGGCTTTGAGTCACACACCCCTCTAACCAGGAGCTCACCTCCCCTGCAGTTTTAAAATACAGCCGTATCACAGAATCCAATCTTCTTGATGAGACGTCAGTAATCAGATGGAAATGTCAAATCCGCAGGAGGCCAGCCACACTTCTGTTTCCCCCCCTGCTCTCTGTCATAAACACCTGGATGATGAAATTGGTTTTCCTCTCTCACTCCTGTGGAAGGTATTTGAGGTGGGTGCCTAGTGGGAGCCCCCCCACCACTGTAAGATGGCTCCCATCATGCTCGCTGACTGCTCTATTGTTATGCTAATTTTTAGCAAATCATGTTACTCAGAATATCTTGGATTTTTTTGTTCTCTCTCTCCTCTATATTTACTTTCTATTGTTATTTTAATAAGAGTTTTTATCTCTGACAAGCAACGAACAAGAAGCCGTCTTACACACTCACACACACACAAACACACACAATACATATAATATATTTATCAATATCATGAATACATCAAGAAACTATCTTTATCAATCATTCATTCATTCATCTTTTTCCATTGGAAATTTTAGAGCTGATTATCATTGGCCTGTACATGGACAGATACACACACACACACACACACACACACACACACACACACACACATACACACGTATTATCAGTTCAATGCCCATATGCAAATTGGACAGAATTTGGCACACTGGTGAGCTGTGGGACAAGCCTTCATGAATAATGGAGTCACATATGACAAACACAATAGGATTGGGAGGAGCCGTTGAGTGAGAGGAAAGATCTGTAAGTCACATTGAAACTTTTCCATTTTTCTGTCTATTGTTCGAAACAAAAGGCTGATTAAGGATCAGTTCACTTGGCGGTGGCACAAAGAGGATAGAGGATAGAGGTTCTGGTGCTGATATAAAGTCCTGTGATGTCAAACTTTCAATACAGACACCATTAGTGACACTGCAGTTCTGCATGTTACCTGTACTTGCATGTAAAACGACTAATCACAGGTGGATAATCTCTCAATGATAATCTCTCAATGTCCCAAAGACAGCTATGCTTCATCTGCAACAAGGGTGTCAAACATACGGCCCGTGGGCCAACACCGGCCTGCCAAAGGGTCCAATCCGGCCCGCGAGACTGCAAAGTGTAAAGATCACAGAAAATTAAAGTTGTTAGTTTCATTAAATGTGAGCATTGTCAGAATGTACTTATAGGGAAACATTTGGAGTTGTTGTATACTGGTCCAGCCCACTTGAGATCAAATTGGGGCGTATGTGGCCCCTGAACTAAAATGAGTTTGACAAGGAGGTGCATATATTTTTAATCTCAATGAAGTACATTTACACCTGTTGCATCTTTAGTGGAATAGCAAGAGTTATTCATATGTCATCGTCAAAGTCTACTAGACCGTGTTAGATGTAAATGCACCTACAGTGAAGTGATAGATGGTGCTCCTATGCCCTCGGGCTCTGAGGAAAGTGATATTCTGCTCCCCAGTGACACACACAACAACAGCTTTAACTTACATACACATATCCAGCTCTATCCTCCTCTTACATGTAGAGCAGTAACTGGAGTCAAAGTAGAGTTCTGTGCTCTGACTCCACTCATCTCCTCTCAATTTCCATGGGCATTGTTTGAAGTTAGCAGGGGCTCTAATCGGAAACAAGCCAGAAGAGATTCAACACAGTGACGGATAAATCCCTCCAAGTGAAGTGGATTAGCAGTGCACTTGCTATGGGGCTTACAAACACCAGCGCGGAGCCATAAGTACACATGACAACATGGTGTAGTTGGGGTGTGGTGTAGCCCAGGGGTGTCAAACATAAGGCCCGCGGGCCAGAACCGGCCCGCCAGAGGGGGCCCGTCCGGTGTACTTGGTTTATGTTGGTTGTGTTGAGAAGAGACATGTTTATTTATTACACTCACAACTGTACTTGTATTTCTTTGTCCTAAAACAATGGGAAACATTTGACGTGGTTGTTGTTTATATGTCATCATGCTATTATATAATTCAGGGCTGTCAAACTCATTTTTACCGAGGGTTTTATTATAATTATAATTAATATAATTACTACTTAATATATTGTAAAATAACTGTCTTCATACTTGATTATCATTCATTCAAGTCACAAATATTGTAGACGCATTTACATACATGTGAAAATGTAAACACACTGAACATATTGCAACACGTAAAAATGTACATTTTACATAAATTTTTAGACAATGATTTGCCTTTCTGCTCTCGTGGGCCACATAAAATGGTCTTGGGGGCCACGTTGGCCAACGGGCCCCGAGTTTGACACATGTGATTTAACTGGTCCGGCCCACTTGAGATTCAGTTTGGCCCTATGTGGCCCCTGTGCTAATCTGAGTTTGATAACCCTGGTGTCGGGTGAGAACAGGGCAGCCATGAGTGCAAGTTCTTGAATCAGGCAGTTTACCTGATGGCATCGACCCTCATGTGGACGGGTCAAATTGATTACCCAAATGGTGCGGTCACATGGGCAGAGTACTTAGTGTGAACGCTGAAAAGGCAAACGCCGGTCTGTCGGGGAAAGAGATGAAACGTGGCTGTTGCACAACGCTTTGCTATTTCGGTGAATGTGAGGATGAAGAGTGGTGTGATGGTGGTGATCAGGTGATTAGCAGCAGCTGGAGGAGCTCAAGTGGGAGTGACCATCAGGAGCTGTATGTGTATCATTATTTTCACCATTGCCACTTTAATACATGTTCTCTCAGAAGTGCCCACGACGAATGTATAATCACATTAGTCAGTCGCCATCGCCATCTGTCCGTCTCTGTCTGTCCCGCCGTCTGTCCACGTCCGCGTCCTCTTCCTCTGTGGTGTTCAGACGCTCCGACACGAGAGCAGAGAGTGACAGAGAGAGGCAGACGCATCGAGCTTATGAGACGGAGCCGTGAAAGGAAGGGGGCAGGGATAATAAGGGATAATCACAGCTTTATCCTGTCACTGCCAATCACAGAGGGATGAAGACAGCGGGTCATGTGGCCCCGTGTCGATACGCCTGACCGGCCTGTAAGACATGCTACATCCCATATGATCAGAACTCTAATCCAGCTGCGCTCTCACGGCTCCGCTGCCGCAAGATTAGCTGCGAGGGTCTGGTCCCCTCGCTGATCCAGCCATCGAATCCCTCTGGTTCGTCTTAAAGGTGCAGTGTGTAAGATTTATGTCATTTTTGTCACTTTAAAAAATATATCATTTTTCATCCATTTATAATCAACTTAATGTTTTTTTTCCCCCATTACCCTTAAACGAGCCCATTAATGTATATTTACATGAGGAGTAGTCGACCATAGGTTCTCCTGCATGCTCTGAAGGGTGAGGGGGAGGGGATGGATGCCGTATGCAACTTCACCTCTAGATGTCAGCACATTTTACACACTGCAACTTTAAGAAAGAAACTGAATGTACACAATGACATTGTAGCAGAGAGAGAGAGAGAGAGAGAGAGAGAGAGAGAGATCTGGAATAAACAACGGGTGAAATGCAAAGAGGCCGATCCCAGAAGAAAACAATGGGGTCACATAATTAGATTCAGGATGTAGTTTAAATGAAGAATTAAAGGATGATAAAAAAAATCACATTTAAAGAGGCCTCCTGAATAAACGTGGACCCGCTGCCCACCCATTGACGACACATGCACTGAAACCAGGGTGAGATGAAGAGGAGATGGATGGAGAGAGTGTGGGTGACGATGGAGCTGAAGAAGCTAAATTGTCATGGTTACCGTTGCTTCTGTGAGTCGACTGCCTCCGTATGCGAGTGTGGGTGTGTGTGTGTGTGTGTGTGTGTGTGTGTGTGTGTATAAAGCACAATGCAGTGTCAACAGATGTCATGTGATATTTGCGTAAAGCTTTGCATGGGCCCGGTGTAATCCTCGTTAAGGTTTTTGTGTTTCTTTCTACAACAAAGAGCCGCTCTCTGTATTTTTAGAAGGTGGAGCGGAGCGAAACATGTGCCACACATTAGCAGCTGAGCCAGGTGTGATCTGCTCCACACTGGTTCACGCTGGAGGTGAGTGTGTTCCATTCGAATCATCACACGTTCTCCTCAGTGTGTGGAGGTGTAGAGCAGAAACGTGCAAAAAGATAAAAACCTCGTCTCCATTAGAGTTCATTTACATACTCCCCCTTAAGCTTAAGTCGCTTTTTATGTACGTTTTGACGTCAGCGCTGCATCACTTCCTGTTCTGGTTGCTGTTCGAAGTATTTATAGATCCTTCCATCCACCCAGTCACACAAACATCCGTGTTGTACATGTTTGTGCTGCGCCGTCTCGGTGAACCAATTCAATTCCCTTCCTGCAAGGGATGGGGGTCAAACTGCCAACCCTCTGGTCAGATGATGACCATTCAATCCCCACTCCAAATTCAACAGGTCTCTCTTGAGAATGAGACTCCCTGTCTCCGCGAGATTACCCGTGTAAATAAAGGTTCAATTAAAAAAGAAAATGAAAGAAATAAAAAATCCGAAGTAAACCTCTCATATTTGCCCAAAGGCTCATTTGGCTGACATTAATCCTCAAAAAAAAATTTCATTTCTGCAGTCAGTCATTTCTCTCCTTTGATCAAACCAATTGGTCTTGTATTTCATATCGTTAGAAAACCTGATGAGTCGCCTTTACAACGAGCTACAACTTGAAAGGATCATAGCGACAAGGAATGTGCAACACGGCTAAACGTGTGGGTCGCGCCACCAAAAATGTCTCTAATTCTCCCTGCAATTTTCTGTTGATGTTCAGTCTTGTTTTGAGTTGCTTGGTGTTTTAGGTGATTTCACTCTCTCACTGTAATAAGGAAAAAACAACACGTATTGGCCATTATTTAACTTTATAGATTATATGCTGTCAGGGACCTCAGTGGCGTGTGGAAGTGTGATAGAAGATTGATACCAACAGGAGAATATTGTAGAGGATTTTTTTTGGGGGGGGGGGATGCTCCCGACACATTTATCTGTGTCGCTCATTTCACAAATACATAATCCTTAAAAGGTGTTGCTCGTTGTCCAGGTGACTAATCAGGCTTTCTAATGATATTAAGTACAATTTCAACTGGTATTATCAAAGGGGAGAAATACTTTTTTTTGAGGATTTCGGGGTCAAAAAGTCAAAGCCATTGTGACCGTTTGTACACAACATCTCAAGAAGACTTGCTGAAACGTTTCCCAAAAATGACTGCCCAAGTGTCTGATGTCTTAAAGGTACATTTCACAGGAAATGAAGTACAGATGAACAATCTTGGCTAGGACATACAACCACAGGGTGGTGCCTCTAGACTCCAACACATACCTGTGTGTATGGTGACACATGCATGTGTTCCCATGTGTTTGATTTGTCTGGTTGGAATCCATCTTTGTATTTTGTCTTGAAAAGAGCTGTAGAATTGAAAGTGCCGGTCGACTGAACATCCAAGATATGTATTGGTCTTTGAAATATCAGTCCATATGCATTCAGCTCAGTGTATATACACACACTCTATACAGTAGATCACAAAGTATGAATGTGAGTTATCACTCTGGGTTATTTTCTGAATCCTCTGGGTTTTCTTCCTTCATGCCACCGAGACAATTTTTAGTCGTGGATCATGGCGGACTGGGACCAGGAGTGTAGGAGTGAACACGGCTAAAAACAGCAGCAACAACACCCTGATGTGAGGGTGACAGCTGCAGCTGAATGTTAATTTTTTTGATGTGAAGCAAACTCTGCTCGGTGGAACATTGCAGGTAAAAAGACTGGAAACCCAGGTGATTCTTTTCAAGTGCTCGGCTGCAAACTATTTTGAAGTTGAGAGGCACAACAGGAGCAGGTGATGCCTCAGGTACATGATTTCACTGGTGTCATATAGGAACAGTGACGTGCATTTCCTGTGAGTGTAGACACACATTTTTTTGAAACTCAGATCAAATATATGACTCGCATCTGGAGCTGGTTCACACTTTCACTTTGTGGAGCAACCACCCGATCCTCTCTGTGCAGGCGGCCATGTTGCACAAGCCTTTCGAGTTTTGAGGTTAACTGGGGGCCACAGGTTCCCCTGCATGCTTAGTGAAGGGAAGGATGAGGCAAAGGGCAGACTACATGCAATACCACCACCAGATGTCATGAAATCCTTTATACTGTACCTTTAAGGTCTGTAGTGGTGGTACATGCTATATCAGTTTGACAAATGTACTGAATAAACATATGAGGCCATGATAGGCACATCAAAAAGTTTGGCATCAATTCAATCTTGACAATTTTGGCTTTCCACGGAAGAGCAGGAGGAAAAGATGAATAAAAATCAGCCCTAATTCAAAATTGTATTGCTATACATACTCTTCTTTCTTTCTAGCACCTGATAGTAAATGCATATGATTTTGGGTGTCAAAGCAATGTTCTCCTCTATCTATTTCCCTGCGTTACAGAATCGCCCCGCGATGAAATGCAAAGCGAAGCGGAAGATTAAAGAAACAAGCAGCGGCGATGTGACAAGTCACAGCTCGGAAAACAAATGGAGTGAGAGTCCTGTCAAAATGTGTTTTACAAGCCATTTATGATGTTCACTGTGAGAGAGCTCCCCACATTCTCCGTCTATCTGTGTGAATGAGAATGAAAGAAAAATGCTTTCTGTAAACTATCAAAAGCCTCTGAGTGAAATGAATGAAATCACATTATTACTTTGTATTCCATCTTTCATTTGGAAAGAGAAACACACACATTTGGGTTGATCTGTTGTAATTAACATGCAGGCCCTGGCCGTGGCTCTCGCTGTGTTCTCCTCTGGTTTCACAGTGATGAAATGAACTTTTCTGTAGCTCTGTGTGTTGATAAGCTCAATAAAACATCAGTCACAGTTACTGTGCATCAGAGGGCGTCTGCTCATGCAGTGCTACATAAATGTCGTCATGTGAAGGTACACAGCTTCTTGTGTGGTCGGGGTTTTCAACTAAATATATAAAAAAAATAAAAACATGAGCCATCGTCCTGAGATATGATTTTAGATATGCTGGCTCCAGATATCAATGTATAGGCTAATATAGTATAATAATGTGTGTTATTTAGTGTCACAACCACTGACATAAACTATAAGTATTCAAATGTGGACCAAAACCGTCTATGAGATGGATGAGGTTTAGTGTCTATATGACACACACACACACACACACACACACACACACACACACTATACAGTATATTGTGATATCCATGACTCATCATTGACACATCTGTTGCCTCTTTTGGACACTGTGATATTCTCACGTCATGAAACACTTGTTGGATCTTTCCCACCTCTGTTAACGAAGCCTGAAATAGCCAGACGACGTATTTAGGAGTTAGCGATCGCGGCGACAGAGTTTATTTTTATCGTCAATACGTCACATTCTGTCTGTTTCTCTCAAATGCGCACGTTCACTTGTCTTTCCTGCCTCCCATCACTTCGCTTCTCTTTCCCATGAGGTAACTGGCATTTCTGAGGTTTCTCTCCGAGGGAGCCGAGCACCTCCCACTGCTCCGCTCACTCCCGCACCTTCTCTCCTGAATTATTCTTCCCTCATGCTCTCGCTGTCAAAGTGAGGCTTTGACATTCACACCTGAACTATGTATGTATATATAATTCTTAACCCTTGCTTGAGGAAGGAGGCACCACTATTGCGCGGCAGCAATCCAGAAACAGGTGTAAAGCATTGCAGTGCATTGAGCTCATCACTGTTTGGCAAAAATTACTGTAAAAAAAAACACTAATGCAAACTGGGAGGCCAATCAAAACCACAGAAGAAGAAGATACTGACTCATGTCAGTATATAGAAAAGTACACAACAGACAGAAGCAGCAACCGACATGATGTCGAGTCATTTGTGTTGCACTGGTTTGTTTACAAATCTGGCGACAGAGTAGCAGGCATTACTGAGAGAAAATATCTTACAAGGGCAACTTGTAGTACCACAATCTCGCCAATAGGGCGCCAAAATAGTTAGAGCCTTCTACGGGGCCAGGGATTAGGGTTGGGATTTGGTTCCAAGTTTCAACTTTGAAGTGAAAACACAAAATGATGCATAAGGCAATAAGCAACAACCACACAACAGAAGCATTCTAGCTGATATACTGTATAGTCACAACATTCTGAAAACTCCTGAGCCGTCAGAGTGTTGGTGTTTTTGTACCAGCCACATGAAGGAAACACAAAACCTTGCACCTGAAGGTTACCTTTTACAGTTTCAGGGATTCAGATGTTGCCGTGTTTGTTTGTTCGTTGTTTACCTTCCCTGAGACAAAGCTTCACCAACGGTTGCAGTCAAGAAAGACCAAGACTGTGATTCGTCACGTGAAAAACAATATCATGTGCAAACTTCCAAAACTCTGAATGAGTCTCTGCGGAGAAACACACAAGGGTTCAAAACGCTCCATTTTTGATCATCGGGAACGTCACGTTTCACACACAGTCCAAAGGATTAGTGAGTCCACTCTTATTATTCACATTGAAATGTATCATTACATTCATCTCTTTCCTTTGCTTTGTATTTAGCATGAGCCTGTGCAGTCATTTTGCTCCATTCCATACGACGGCATGAATGCTTCGACAATAACACTGTGCACTAAAACAGCTGTCACTATCGGCCCACTCCTGATTTCCTCAAAATAGACTCAATCTAAGGCAATTAAATCAACAATTCATATATTCAGATGCCTTACGGCCTCAAAACATTGTTATATTCACTCTCTGAGAACAGATCTCTTTATCCACAGCACCTCAAACCGCATTGTGTTCCGCAGCACTTCCACTCTTTTGTGCGTGAATTCCCCGCTACTGTATTTGTTGTGAAGTGGAAGCCATCGGAAATAGGCTGGTACAGTAAGTGATGACTGCGCCGGCCGCACTGACGCCCATGCGCCTAGAGCTACGGCACACTCGCTCACAACGTAGCACAGTTTCTAATTAACTAATGAAATATTAACCACCTCTTCATTCTCCCTCGGTTCTGTCTGCCCCCCCCCCGCACTCTCTCTCTCTCTCTTTCATATTAGCCTCTTATTATCCTCTTTACCCCCATTTTTCATGGGGACTTCATGTCCATACAGATGAAGCTACACGCATGTGGAAACCATATAGCTACAAGGTGCTAACTTTAAAGGTACAGTGTGTAGGATTTAGTGATGTTGCAGCTAAATAGCCCTTACCTTCCCCATTGCCTTGCCCATTGACACGTGAAAGAGAACCTGCGGTAGCCTTCGACTAGCATTAATACTCAATAGGTGTTAAGTTCATTCTTTCTGGGTTATTGTAAAAACATGGCGGCCTCCATTGAGAGGGGATTTTACACTCGTAAATCATTTGATATGATTATTTTGAAATTATTATTTTTATATAAATATATATATATAAATAGTTTTACCTGAATCTTACACACTGCACCTTTATAATATACAGAAATAACCTTTACTATTAAATTCAACCCACTGTAATGTGGAAATTATTCTATTGACATCATTGCATTACTTTACAAACACATCAACAGAAAACGCAAAAAGTGGTGGTCTGTCCACCTTGTGATGCCGCTTTTTTACCACTAGAGTGAGTCGTGAGTCGCAGCAGCACCTATACTGCCAGGCTGTGTTTCATGGCTGCTTCTTACCACAGATGAAATGTTTGTCTGCAAAGTATACTCCACCATCAGGGAGGGATATTAGCATCACTTCCTGAATCAAGTTTCATAGCAAAAGCCTTCAATTGTCTTTCTTGTTGATTGAATCAATTCATTTATTTTAACGAGGCTTTTATTTTCATCGCAGGATCAGAGGCTGTATGGCTTAGTTTTCTTCACTAGTCTCTGAGGGGAAAATACAAAGCTGTGCTTTAATTTGAGTAAATACATCAATATATTACGAGACGCACATGGCTCCTCTGTCCTTGACTCTGAAATCTGGACAATTAATAACAATTAACTGAGTATTCAATCAGTATCTGCCCGGTTATTTACCTAAATGTGCCACTTTAATGTAGTGCACAAACATGGTGTAGTGTTTGTGCACCATAATGTTTGTTTATGGGTTATTCAGTCTCACAAAGTACCATCTTATAAATGGATATATAAATGGACCGACATCAGAATTACAAATAGCTCTTTAAGAATGTTTTCACAGGGATGGTGGAAAAACATGAATATAAAATAAGAGCCATCATCCAGATACATACAAACAAAGGACACACACACACACACACACACACTAAAGGACAGCCACTAGGTCTATGTGCTGCTGTGATATTGGCAGCCTGGCTCGGGTCCCATCAATAAAAGCTCTGGAACAGGCCAGGGGGGCCGGAGGCCGGGGGCCCCATGCTGTTCTCCCAGGTGCCTGATCTATATTAAGGTGGGTTCCAGACCAGCTGAGCCAGCAGGGGGTCCACAGCGAGGGGAGATGGGGCGGCCTGAACAGTAGTCGGCCGTCTCCTGCCATGGCTCTCACAAAGTGGGGCACTTATTAACCACACAGAAGGGCAAGAGCAGCCAGGTTAACACATGTAAGTAGACAACAAAAGGAACCCAGTGAACAAATGGCAATGTTGGTTTTGGATGGCGCTACCCTCACATCTATTTTCATGGGAGTTGTTTTCAGTCATGTGATGCAAGGCAGATACTCATCACTGTGATTGTGCCATTAACACCAGCCCGATACAGATCGCTGATCAGCTCCTGCTGTTTGCAAAGTGTCTCCGCCTGCGGTTAACGTCCGTTATCTATGTTCAAAACCTAATCTGAATTTGATCGCCTTCAAATCTCAAGGGGATTCGATTCCTTCCCTCCTTCCTTCCTTCCTTCCTTCCTCCTCCCTCCTGCTTTCCTGCCTCTGCCTTCTGTCCTCAGAAAACCTCCATGTTTGTGCATATCCTCAACATCTCGCTGCGTCTGTGTGTGAGGCTGAGCTCTACCGGGAAGAGCGGGAGAACAACTAATACTCTCTCTGCTGCCTCTCAGGGCGCTGAGTTTATATCAGGTGACACCGCTCCTGGTTGTCTTTCCTCGAACACATGGGGGGGAGGGGGCGCGGAGGGGGGGGGGGGGGGGGGGGGGGGGGGGGGCAAGGTCTTCATTTGAAACGGGCTTATTACTAGAGACAGGCTTATTCCTAATACTTTTAAACCTCCACAGCAGCAACAGCCACAGCCAGAGGCATTATTATGGTTTTCAGTTATCGGTCCGTCTGCCCCTGTCTCATGAATAGAACGGCTCAGGAAGAAAAGACTTTATCATATATATATATATATATATATATATATACACATCTATATACACGTTTGATTCCACAATTCAATTAGACTGAAGGTTGTACCAATTCAAATGTTGGAGGTGTCACATCTGGACAGAGTGAGGCTAAACATATGACATTTGGTGCCAGAGCGCTCAAAGGTCAACATTAATGTGACATCATAGCGTTAGGTAGAAGTCTTAATTAACGCGTACATCTCAAAGTCCGTATCTTTCCGTGTGTTGTTCCATACGGCTCCAAAGCTGCTTTTCAATTCTGAATTTTTTCTCGAGGAGTGAATTTAAGCCAAATGTAACTCGGGGTATTTACACTGTCAATTCATCATCCTTCCCGGACTCATTCAAACAGTATGACAACAAAAAATAAACAATGGGGCAGCCATTACTCTATGTAAACATCATGTTCGGGGAGCGCACAGCAGCATATGGCGCTTCAGTCCACACAACGCTCTCATTTCAACAATTATCCTTCCCATTGAAATATTCAGCAGAGGCTTTGTCACCTAATATAAACCTGGTGTCCTAAGAGGTAGCAGAGAGAGTGAGTGTTGTTGTGTGACTGCCAAGTTGTTTTTCAGCAACACACTCGAACGTAGCAGAAACACACACACGCGCAAACGAGCGCGCACACACACACACACACACACACACACATGCAGGTTCTCTGAGGATAAGAAAGACAATGAAGAAGAAGAAGAAGAGGAGGAAGAGGAGGGAGGATGGTTTGAGGACAGGAAGGAGAAACAGCCTGTGGCTGCACTGGCCCCGTTCAAGGTGATGGATTCTGATCGAGGCCCGTTAACATTGCTAATGTAATTCAGTGTTTCTCTTTAAAATATTTTTTGGCTGATAACAGCCTCACCTTGTTCACTTCTCTCTGTGCAGGATGTGTCAGAGCCGGTCCTCGTTAAACTACTGAAACTAATTAAACGCCAGCGACTGCTGCTGCTGCTGCTGCTGCTGCTGCTTCATATTCAGACCAAATCAGTGTGTTTTTGCAGAGTGAGGTAGAAACAGGAAACATGATGGGTTCTTTTTTTTTTTTTTTTATCAAGACATCGTCATTTCTGTTTTTAAATAGTCATGCATTGAAAGTCTAACCTCGAAGCCCAACGGCAGAGCATCCATGTGCCTTGAATGCATGTGGGCATGGGGTCAAGTCCCAGCCTATAAAGCCTCCACCCTCAGATGTATGTCGCTTTGGACAGAAACATCTGTTAAATACATTTGTTGACATCAGATGCAGATCTGGTGTTTGTTCATGTCCTTGCGCCTGTTTTTCTTTTTAGGTACTTGGATGCAGTTCAGAATCTGCTATATTAGTGCAACCATTCAAGGAATATTGTGGGTATTTTTAGCACAGGAGCAGAATTGTATTGAATTCATATTGCAGGTTTTGCTGTCCAGGGTGGGTTGAGTTACGTAAAATGTTTGCATTTAAAAAAAAAAAGCCTCCAAAAAAATGCTGATTTCACTTGAACAAATGGGCAAAATAGATAGAATTAAGAAATAAATGCAGATTTAGTGAAATATTGTTGAGAGAGTTCACGTGGGGTCACTACTATGGTCATTATTTTTAGCCTGATGTTCCTAATAAAGTGGCACCGGAGTAAATTTTCCACATGCTCTACCACATCACCTGAAATTAGATGGCCATTGTTATAATAATGAAAGAGTGAAAGACATTCTATGTGGCCAATTAAGACAAAATTATTCACTATTCAGCCACAAGGTGCTTCATTATCACAAAGACACGTCGGCGGTTCCCACTCCAAAGGGATTTGAGACCAGCTGAGACTCGAGGGACGTTTTTGCTTGAAATTGGTTATAAAGAGTAAAAAAAAAATAGTATAGTATATAGTAAAAAGATAGTAAAAAAAATTCAACCTGGTGCACAGAGAAGCTCTGCTCCCTCACTCACTCGCTCGCTCGCTCGCTCACTCGTTCGACCGGACACACCTGGAGAGGACAACATCTAGCTTTCATCAGAAGGGGTTGATAACGTCAGGCTTCAGAGGGGCCACGCTGACACGGGACAAAACATAAACAGGTGTGCATATGACACTGACTCTCTCACTCTGAGTGGGACGGAAACAGAAGGACACACACACACACACACACACACACACACACACACACACACACACACACACACACACACACACACACACACACACACACACACACACACACCTCTGACAGCTGAGGGGGAACCTTACAGTCTTTGCAGGTGCAGCAGCCACAGCTGTGCAGCTGCTCCAGTATCATGTTTCACATAAAGCATCTGCGTGACCTTCACTCTCATATATATAGTGGCAGTATTAGTATGAAATATTCTGATTCACACACACTAAAAATTCTTATCTAAACTTCGTAAATTGAGCCCCACAGACTAGGCTACTGTTGAATTTATTACTGGCCATGCGTCTCAGCCATAAAACAATATCCACTGTTTCTCACAGCAGCTCTGCAACCATCAATCAGCCACTGAAATATTCAGTTTGACCTCTGTTGTCACATTTGGTGACATCACGTCATGAATCACAACATCACATCACCGTCTCGCACTGTTTTTGTCGACGGTTCAGTCAAACCTGGAGCTTCCCACATGGACGTGCATCAACTGGACGACGGAACCATCAGTACTGGGTTTCCCTTTACAATTCATGTTGGAAGTCACAGAGGCGATGGACACCAAGTTTACACCTACTCTCCTCCACTCCACTGCTGCACTTCCTGTTTTCACTTTCTCTCTGAAACCATTGCTCTAATTGGCCACCTGGTCCAGTCTCCTGTGATTGGTCACTTGCCCTCAGCTGATGTAGGAAGTGTCAGACTCTAACCACCATAGTGACGTGGGCTCAAACAGGAAGTAGAATGAAAATTGTCAACAATAAAGAGCGCCCCCTTCTGTCAGGGCGATTTTTGACTCAATTTCGAGTTTAAGAATCTGGATAACATCCTTGAAGAAACATTTGTTACAAGATGTGAGGAAGGTCCATGTAAGTTGTGACCTTGTTTTTCTCCATGAAAATCAACAAATGTGATTTGTGCATTCACAAATGTGCATTAACCTTTAAAAAAGATGGAAACACTGTATGCATTGCTTTACTGATGCAGAATACAACAGCTTGCCTTAAAAAAAGATTTCTTTCTGCAGCAAGGTCTTTGCAGCAACTGAGGTTTGTTTTTCATCTCCATTAAAGACGTCGGCTGAAAGCAGCGGAGAAAAATCACACATTTAATGAACTCAGAGCAACAGAACTGAAGTACTGGAATTCAATTCCAGAAACAGCTTCATTGTCCTGCCTTTTTTCAAAAACATTTTCCAAGTCTATGCAAAAGTGAAGTTTACTCTGAGTGCCTGTAGTGTACTTCCTTCTCAAAGTATTCTTTAAGATTTGCACTCATTTTAAACTCAAGTATCTACTGTGACTGCATTAGAATTTGTTGCGGTGCAGAGTGAGAATAATTCACATTATGAGGTCATAATGAATTTTGTGAGGATGCAGACAAATAATAAAAAAGAGACATATCACCTGCAGCATGAAGAGAGGAAGATGTTAGGGAAGGAGTTATTGCTCCACGCTGAGCTGGACTATAAACTAAACTCTTTAACTACACCGGTTCAAACCCCCTCTCTCTCTCTCTCTCTCTCTCTCTCTAACACACACACACACACACACACACAGAATATCACAAAGAATTAAAGATGCATATACTTGTAAAATACTACCTGTGTCCGTGAAAACACAATACAAACTTAATGATGACATAAAAGTCTATTTTGCTTGTTCTTGCCACAGACTTACTGTCTACATATTATGCCATTAGTACTGGGAGACCCACAGAGCAGAGAAACGTCCTATTGTGACCTTACAGTGGTCGCGAATGTTCAAGTTGTCCAAGGGTTTCACAAAGGTACAGACTGATCGCTGAGATCGCCGGATATACATTTTCCTCAGTTTGTTGATGTTATGCTGAAACATAGCGTTAAGGTCCATTGATCAGGAGATAGTGAGCCTTTTGGGAGGGGGAGACAACGTGCGAACTACAGGGTCTACAGAGGGTCTGGATATAATATACACTTTTTGAATAGTATAGAAAATGTCTAAAAATAAACATAAACAGATATCACACATACAAGTCTATCACTTGCAAAAACTCTTGTCTAGTGTGTAAACATGCGAGAGGTTCAATAATTCACGGAGAACATGTCTCCTAATTGTCAAATTGATGATAAGTGGTCATTAAAATATATTAAGAAGTGAATAATACATTTAGCTCATAAATCATGACACATTTTTCTCCCTCCCTGACATGACAGCACATTAGCTGCTTTTAAGAATAAAAGCATGGGCATCACTGATCCTGGCCCTGGGTGCTGACACGGCATTAGATCAAAGCCAAAGTCTGTGGTATCACACAGAACAGTTCAGACTACGTAACACTAAAGTCACAGAGTGTAGGACCGAGTGAGCTCTCAGGGTGAATTTGCACGTTGAATACCCCCTAACTGTCCTTTCCACTTTTCCAAGCGTGTAGGAGAATCTATGGAAGCCGTGTGTACAACATGTCAGTCCAACATGGCCGCCTCCAAAGAGACCCATTTGGAGCCATGATGCCTAAATAAAGGGCTCATTCTCAGATAATGACAACAACAATTTTGCATATTGTGGCATAACGAAAACATCTCAAGGGTGGCGTATTTTATGTTGCACGATGCACCTTTAAATAGCTCCTGCAGGTTGTCTACGCAAAGTTCACTCACTTCAAGTGTGGGAAACGGTTGTGTCACTGAGCGTGTGCGAGCTCCAGTGGAACAGAGGCTGAAGTGGTAAAATGCTGCTGTAACATGAGCACCACTTAGCAGGTGAGCATGGTCATAAATCACCGGTTGCCATCAAGCTAACTCTGCATGACTAAGGCCCCTGCTCAGCCCCGGTATAAACATCCCTCTCGAGTGATCCAATCACAGGTGGACGGCTCTGACTGCAGGTGTGAACGCACACGGGATCTCGCAGACCTCACACGTGAGCGGGAGACGTGCTTTAACCCGCCACAGTCTGTCTGCGCCGTTCCACATTTCACGCGCGTCCATTCGTTTCGAGCCGCTGAGCGTTACCGTGTGACCGCTGAATATCGATCCTCTGTTGACTATTTTGATTGAGTCAAGTCTTATTTCACTGAGAAACACACGGCATTGATTGGTTCTCCTGTCTCCACACTGTCGCGGAGACACACACACACAGACAACGCAAATCTCTGTATTGTCGACGTGCTACAGGCGTCATTTGGTCTTCACGAGCAGGAATGACAGACATGTTTATATATATATATATCAGAAGTGTATAGCTTATAGCTAATGGAGCGACGGAGCAGCCAACGGACCGTGAATATCTGGGTTGCAGATTCATGTTAGATCATTCAATCCTAGCGTTTGGTTTCTGGAGTTGAAGTCACATGAGCTCTGAGCGAGACGGGTGACGTCAGCGCTGCATCCTCCTCAAAGCGCACAGAGCCCGAGGACAGTGGGGAGCAAGCAGCTGTCACACGAGCGGCGACACTCCGATGAAAACAGACCTCGTGCATACTGGTGATATGAGATGTCAAACTGGACAAGGCGACATGTCCAACCTGAGGGAACACGTGGTGTTTCGCCAGAATCTGCCACAAAGATGAGTCCGTCCCCCCCCCCCCCCCCCCCCCCCCCCCCCCCCCCCCCCCCCCCCCCCCCCCCCCCCCCCACCCCCCCCCCCCCCCCCCCCCCCCACCGCATCTGCAGCAACATTAGCTAATGTTAGCATGTTTGCAGCAAAGCCCAGTTAAAGAGAACCCCTCCGTAGACGATGATAAATGTATACGAAGTAGCTTAACTTCTTTATCCCCGACCAATTCACACTTCCACAAACCTAAATTCAGGAATTATGTTTTGACGCGTAAGGACTAGGGTTTGGTCCCCATGAGGAAGACTGGTCCTGGCATGGCCACATGTATACACATGTCCTCTGACTTGTGTCTCAGTGAGGACATCGACTGACGTAACTCCCACAGCTCTGACTCGATTCCAACCCTAGACCTAAAGGTACAGACAAAGTGAGGACTGAGCTAAAAAATGTCCCCTGGCTCTGAATTGGGTCCTCATAAGGGACTGATTTCCAAGTACAAACACACACACACACACACACACACACACACACACACACACACACACCAGCCTCAAATATATGCGGTCCATCAGCAATACAGATGATATGGTCGCGGCCCAAAGGTCAAAACCGTCTCAGCAGCAACATGGAGTTGAGCCCAGCCACTGAATATACAGATGATGTCTGTGGAGTCCGCGCTCTGTGCGGTGGAGCAGGCTGTGTATCAAGGATGCTGCATAATGCAAATCACAGACCCCATTTCTTCCAGAGAGCACAAATGAACTCCCGCTGCAGCCAAGTCCCGCTGCAGGTGCCAAAGGTTCATTCCCCGAGCTTCTGTGTTTGTCTCTGCCCCCGACCCCCGAAATGTAGGCTAAGCCTTTTCTCTCTCTCTCTCTCTCTCTCTCTCTCTCTCTTTTTCTTTTTGACTCCTTCTCACTCTTCCTCCCTCGATGTTGTTCCTGCTGCAGAAAGGCTGCAGATCTGCGTCTCCAAGGACACAAGAGACAAGTCTGATGGATCTGCTATCACTTCTCTGTTTCTCCCCACTGTTTCTTTGGCAGCCAATTTTTTCAAACCTTTTTTTTTTTTATTGCAGAAAAAAAGAAGTCCATTCAGCAAAAAAACGAACAAACAAAACCAAAAAAGAAGTTGAATCATAGCCGCGTCGGGGGCTTTGTAGGTTAGCATGCTAATGCTACATCCCGTGGCCTTCCCTGACGACGGAAGACTGTACCGGGCCTTTTCTAAAGCACCGCAACATCCTCCCACTGGGTCCAACACCTGTGCACAACAGATGTGATTAGTGCACATCAGACACGATCAGCTTTGTGTTGGCATGCAGCATGAAGCTACTTGCTTTGGCGGTAGCGTGCTGGGGAGCGAGAGCGAGGACGCTAAGTGTAAGAGAACGATTAGCCGGGATGTGTGAAATCAGACAGAACCTGTATGAGCGCAAACGGCCGTATCCTCCCCTGACCCACTTCACTCACTCGCTCCGGTTCCTCTTTGCTTAATATGCTCGCTGCAAACAAGTCGACAGCGTAGGTCGGTGCCGAGGCTTTTTCACACAGCACTCCGAGGTGGTCGGAGGGTGGGGGGTGGACGCCGAGGAAGGGAAAAGGCACCAGGGCGAGGACCAGGATTCTACCGCCGCCTGCTTTTGTGCAGAAACTCATTTATTGTGGTTGGAACGGGTCAGCACCACATCCAGCGATCCAATTCCAGCCTGTTACTATAGAAACCGTCGCTTCCTCCATCCCGACTATTTCTCTCATCCCACCTCTTCCTTACTTCAGTAAACAGCCAAGTCTCTAAACTGAGCCGCAGTCAATCAGTGAACGTGGAAAATCACATCTGGAAAATCACGCGTCATGATTAATGACTTGATTATTTCGTTTGCATGATGTCATGCCAAGCACCCGCGTTCTGTTCGAATGATGAAATCGATGAAGAAAGAAATGAGCGCGAGACATTATTTGTGATATTGAAATAAAGGGACGCTGTGCAAGACGTAGTGACATCAAATGGTGAAGTTGCGTATTGCAGATGATTCGCCCAAACCCTTCACTTCCAAGCAAGTGGGAGAACCTATTATGACCTCAATAGATGTTTGTCCATTCTGAGCTCTGTGGACCGAGTAAATATTAAGGCCTTAATACCAACAAATATTTATTTTTCCGATACAAATGGAAACAATCTCAACTGGCACATACACTGTACCTTTAAGAGGCATTTACACCCCATCTCTCAGATATACATAGTACATAGCACACACATGTACACAGATTCTACTGCAGTGTGTGTGTGTGTGTGTGAGTGTATGTGTTGCTGGTGTCTTCACAGTGACACTGGTGCTAAGTTACTGTGCTAATGAGAACTTTAATGTCACCCACACAGAGTCCTGGCAGAAGATTAGAGCTGTGATTACACTGAGCCCCAAGAACACACAGGAACACAATCACACACACACACACGCACACACACACACACACAACCATGTTTGTCACCAAAGTCGCATTCACACACGAAAAACAAACAGAAATGGGTTCAGGTTTTCATCAGCATCAGGCACTTCTACTGCAATCTTCTTCCTCTGTTGCTTCTGCTACTGTTTATGCAGCTTCAGGAGACACAGAGGGTGAGGGAGAGAGAGAGAGAGAGAGAGAGAGAGAGAGAGAGAGAGAGAGAGAGACAGAGACAGAGACAGAGGCACAGAGAGAGAGAGAGAGAGAGAGAGAGAGAGCCCTGGAGATGCATAGACAAGCAGAGGGATGCCCCAATTCAGTTCACTACACCAGTGCTTAATACGTTTACGAGCAGATAGGCAAATCTGGTTTTGGATATCACATCTATATCTGCAACCTGCTATTCTTGTACATGTTGCATGCATATTTATCTATACTCTATTTTTCTTATTCATTAAACATGGAGATTATCCCTCTGGAAAAGCCAGTAAGTTGCTTAAGGGCTGAAATGGGAAAAAAAAAGACATATGATACATCTCACCTCCTCCATTCAGCCTCCAGCAGCCAACTGGGGGTGATGGTGCCAGGAGGACAGCTCTGTTGACTTTACATCATATCTGGCTATTGTCTCTGCTTCAGCTCTCACCTCTGCAGCTTTTTGTGAGGAGCCCGGTGCTGCAAGTGTGCACAGACCCCAACTGCAATCAATGAAGCTATTTATAAAACAATTCATAGAAGCTACAGGCCCAGAGACTGTTTATGGATTTGGTTCAACACATCGGCTGCATGCGTAGCAGCAGAGCATCACTATGGAGTCTGGTATAGGATCCCTGTATGTTTTTTTAATGAATTATGCATATGTATGCAAAATAAGCCTGGGATAGGTCAGCACAAGACCATATCATTTTCTGTCTTGAAAGAAGAGCCCTGCTGCTAATGCAGAACAGTAGCAGTGGATGGACAGTGTGGCCCAGTCTCAATATGGACAGAAACTGTTTAGTGCATTATTGACTGTTACAACTTAATCAGGTGAACCACCAGCTGAGATCCACAGAGGAGCCGTGCTGAACCAAGCCAAGTTGCAGAGTAGCAGGAAACCGCGGAGCTGGAGTGCTCCTCTGAATCAGCAGATGCCCCGAGGTTGTGTATGAGCATCAGCGATGCAGGAGAAAAAGGTCAAATCGGAGCAGAGGGACGAGCGGGGACACGCGGCGAGGCTGAGCTGATGCTGGTGGAGTGGAGGACGGCGAGAGACAGAGGGAGAGATGAAAGAGAGAAAAATAGGAGCAAAGTGATTCCGTCCTCCGCGCAGGAAATGACCCTCATCTCCCCCCATCAATCAATCACAGTAATTTCCTGTGTCACAGCTGCAGCGCCAGCATCCGTGTGCGCGGCCTGACTTAAAGCAGCTGTGGTCATAAGGTCAAGCCACTGTACTTTCCTCCTCCTCCTCCTCCTCCTCCAGCACTCGCTTTTTCTGCGGCTCTCCTTCAAACCCCCCATTTCAAATCATCATCGCTTGTATCCTGCAGTCAATTTTGGACACGCCCCCTCTTCTTTTTTTGACTTCACTCCACAACTCATTTCTCCCTTTTTCTGTCCTCGGCTCCAACCCCCACCCCCCCCTCCCACCCCCCAAACCTCATCCCTGCCTTCAAATGGGAAATCAATACGTGGGTTTGTGAACTTCACTCCACAACTCATTTCTCCCTTTTTCTGTCCTCGGCTCCAACCCCCACCCCCCCCTCCCACCCCCCAAACCTCATCCCTGCCTTCAAATGGGAAATCAATACGTGGGTTTGTGAAAGTCACCCCTCCTTCTCTCACTCACACTTTTCATTTACTCCCTCGCACAATCGCACGCACATACAAATAAAGCTACACATACACTAGCGTACGCCTCGCTCCAGTAACTCAGCTCAAACACACAAAGTTGGAAATCTGTCCGCCCGCTTCTCATGCCATCCTACTCAGCGACGCTGCACTGCGGGAAGGAAATGACACACCGAGGATTATACTGTGGGAATTATGCTCTCAAGTGCTGCAACGCACACGACACCGAAGTGACACCAAGGACAAGAGGACGAGCGAGGAGACATGAAGAGCCCAGACGATTATTTTTGGAGACTGAAAGTGAGAACAATGGCGTTTGAAAACATGAGTGACGGGAACACATCTGTGAGCCTCTGCCCCCATGTTTGTTCCAATCCCATCCCCCAGTGATTAAGTCGGGATGATGCTCAGGGAGAAGCTCAGGGAAGACAGGACTGAGACATGAGCAAAGGTTCGTTTGGGTGTGAGGGAATATCCCGTACGGAACAATATATATTGGCATACGCATATTGATCCATTATAATGTAATGTACTTTAGAATACATTTAAATATATTAAAAATACAAACTATAAAGAATGCACATACATCTTAAACTTCATCTACATTAAACATCTGAACAGGAATTTATCATGTAATATATTCTCTTACATATTTTACATAATATATATATATATATATATATATATATATATATATATATATTCACATTGCATTTCACTACAAGTGCAACCATACATGCATTATTTTTGGCAACAATACCTTAATGAGTTGACGTTTTAAACCTTTAAACACATTGATGATTCCATTCCCATGAATCTGCATCCACAGTGATTAGGCGGATTTAAAAGCCTGGCTTGAGATGGAGCTCAGGCACGAGAACAGACGTGAGTCGTGGGTGATTGTTTCCTGAAGACGATGTGCACAGATGGTGAAAACCAAAAACGGTGGAGGTGTCTGTTTCCATGATGACGATATCAGTCACTTCTCAGTTGCCAGGTCGGTGTTTATCTACAGTACGTATGAGCGCGATTATGGTAAATGCTAGTCTGCGCACAGGAGCTGTTTTGGATGCGTCGGTGAGAACAGACAGAAGCTGCATCTGTGCTTATGTTTATAAAAACAAGTGAGTGTTGCGCCGATGTAGGAGCAAAGGCCAGCCGTGTTCCAGTTCCACCTCTGTGCCTTTGAAAAGTCAATGACAGATGAATAATTTACAGGAAATCAGTCGGAGCCACAGCAACGCAAAAACAGACAGAGGACAAGACCGCGGTGTCGTCCGAGTTGTCCTCCAACATGTGAGGGTGAGGAAAAGGTGAAGAGCTGCAGCTGACAGGTGGCAGATGGAGGTGGAGGTGGGGGTGGGAGGTGGGGGGGGGGAGTAAAATCCCTGACAAAGCAGTTTCAGACAAAGAGGGAAAATTTCAGCAGGTGGAAACCCCCGCTGACCCTCTGGCCGGCCCCCCTGCGCTTTCCACACCAAATGAAAAAAAAAAAAAAAAAACATTAGGGGGAGGCGATAAGACCCTCATCATCAGGTCACGCTCCCCTCCATTCCTCTCCTGTCTCACTGTTCCTTTTCCACATTGGATCTCTCTATCGCTCTCTCTCTCTCTCTCTCTCTCTCTCAGACCAGACCAGAGGAGGTGTGGGGATTGAGGATGCTGCCCGCTCGCTTAGATTCAGCCAACTCAACAAAAATAGAAAATAAAAGCAACCCTCATTCGGACCGGCGGACTTTTGGCCTGACGTGTTGCGTATTCACACACAGACGGGCATCACGCAGCAGCAGCAGACGAAGAGGCCTGGTCGCCCGGTGAGGTGCACGGTTGCTAGGTGCCATTGGAGTAATGATGTGAATAATCAGCCTCTTTGGCTTCGTAATGAGAGCGGTGTGGAGAGCAACACAAACTCATTTGCATAGGTATAAATGCAGGCATTCAGCGTAATACGGTTTAAATGCTATTTTGGATGTTTTTAACCCAACACACCTGGGGAATGCGTTGTAGGTAAAACACAAACAAAGAAACATCTGGATCAGATGAACAAATTCAAAACGGATCCATATCCCACGTAAGTGGTTGGATGAGAATTATTATTGTGATGTTTTCATGAGTGTATAATAAATACATTCTTTTCATTACACCCCCTCTACAGAGACGGCCATATTGCACCACCATGTTTTTGTTTTTAGCCCTGAGTAGAAACGCAATTTGATGGCTACTTCTCGTGCATGCATCATTTCCAGATGTGATTAAATCCTACAAACTGCACCTTTAAGGAGACCACTGGGCCTTGGTTGAGGTTTGTGCTCTGCTCTCCATAAACATACTGCAATAAATAGCCATCATACTAAAAATAACTGGTGGATGGAAGCTTTGTCTCATTTATATGCAGCAGAGCAGCTGTGGCCGAGGGGTTGTGGGAGATGTCCTCTGACCAGAGGGTCGGGGGTTCGATTTTCAGACTATTTACTACTGACGTACGGGAACAAAAATGTGTTCATGCTTCTAAATGTCAGTAACGATCCGATGAACATTAGGATGATGCTGTGATAGGGCTAAAAAGACGTCAGCAATAGACAGCACGTCGATTAGCCCCCAATTGGAAAATTGATTTGTTGTTTTAATCAATTTATTTTTTCATTGCATCATTAAAGAATCTTAACAACTAATTGATTTATTGATGCAATAATCAGATTATTGAACATCCAACATGGCGTCCCACTATGCCACTACCATGCCAACATGCACTCATGCATGCAAACACACCCCCACACAAACACACTCATCCCCTAAACAGAAACACTAGTATGATTAAAATGGAAAGGATTAGGCGGCGGCGACGGCAGGTGCTCAGCTGAATTGTTGAAAATACAATATGTCAGACACAAGCCCAACATGTCCAGTATTTCCTCTAATCTAACCATCTATTTGTCTTCCTCTCCCCCTCTGCTGTTTACTTTCCAAACCTAATCACTGTTGTCTGAGTGTGTGTGTGTGTGTGTGTGTGTGTGTGTGTGTGTGTGTGTGTGTGTGTGTGTGTGCACGCAGCGTATGTGCAGGAGTTTTGCCGACATAAGACTGCATGTACATGTATCTGTCTCTTTGGCTCCGTCTGAATCAGGACATGCTGCTGCTGCTGCTGCTGCTGCTGCTGCTGCTGCTGCTGATGATGATGATGATGACTCAGTAATGTGAGAATGTCACAAGAGTCTTGGAAATGTGACTGGTTTCTGTCTCCCTGCCAGTGATACTCACACTGTGGCTTTCTCAGCACACTTCACTACCACTGCTGTCACTTTCTCTCTGTTCTTATCTGCTCCTCTCTTGTCTCGGGCCCCATTTCGAGTGTGTCCCGATGGCAGATAAAAATCCAGATGCAATTTAATACACTTTTGGTTACACTTAAAATCTATTGCCACTTGCCAGATCCAACATCCGATTAGAGCTCTTCCCCCCCAGGGGGGGGACATGGAACGTCGGAGTCGGTTCCTGTGCACTTGCAGCTGTCGGGCTAAACGACGGTACTCACAGCATTAGCATCGCAGCTACGTAGCCAGAAGCTATCAATAAACCATCACATCCTTGTCGTTGCAGGCTCCGTCACAGATGACTGATCAGAGATCTCTCACCCACACAGATCAGTCATCGGTTGCACTGATCCGAGATCAGATAAGTGACACAATTGCTTGAGTGTGTACATACGAATTTGCTGACCTACTTTCTCTCTGTAGCTTTTCATGTGATGACTAAGTCCAGTGTTTGTTTCCATATCTCTCTTTCTGTCAATGTACTACGTCCTAAAACAAAGAGGTAATTTAGCATGCCAACACTTCCAATTCCCTCGTCTCCAATGTTTGAATGTGATACAGTAATGTTTTGCTGCACATATATATGATTTTATACTCGTGTTAAGTTGGTTCATTAAATGTGAGTGTCAGTCAGTGTCAAAGGAGCTGTCCTCCCAATGCCATCTCCTCCACTGGTTACATTGACAAGAGACATTTTCAGTTGTTTATCAGTTTACATTTTGATGCAGTGTATTTTCATTAATTTTACAACAGTACTTTTTCAGCTAAAACAATAGGAAACATTTGAAGATGTTGTTTATAGGTCATCATGCTCTGATTCTACTGGTCCGGCCCACTCGAGATCAAATTTGGCCTTATATGACCCCGTAAAGAAAAATGAGCCGACGCCCCTCGTCTGAAAACAAACACTCCAGTGTCTAAGCAGGAAGTGGTTGGAGATTTAATAAAACAGGCTTGTCTTTGATAAATCCCCCTCCCACTGGGTGAACAAGGGGGGGTGAGAGGCAAAAGCATCAGCGTCGTGTACAAACCAAACCAGACAGAATTTTTAAAAAATGTCTCCGCTAAATCCAAACATCAATCATAATTGAGATGCTTTTACCTGCAGCAGAGATTGGACATGGCAGGTGAAGTGCGCCTCCATATGACTCCATTAAACAGCTTACCGACATTAGGGCCAAAAATAGCTGAGCAGGGTCTAAATAGCGCATTGCACTTTGCGCTCCATAAAGGGATGCCACAGAGCTGCTTCAATGAAGTTCTGATTAAATGGAATCCATTTTTATCAATGACTCATCCCACTGAAAAGCCAGTTTTTCTCCCCTTCAAGTAAACAATCCCATCCACATCAACAGTGTCATGTGCACAGAGGGAGCTGAGTCCACGTGTGTTTCAGAAAAACAGAATAGTTCCGAGCGCGAGTACGAGACAAGAGCTGGGCGGACAAGGAAGTAATGTATGGAACCATTGTCATCCTGTTTTTTCTCCGTCACATTTACACAACAATGTCGCGGCAGACACCAACTACCTCCAAGTAGAAACCTGTGTGGAAACGGAAATCACCCATCCATCCTTTATCTACACCACTTCAATGTTCACAGGGGCTCACGCTGGACTGAGGTGGACAGAGGCAAGCAACTATTTGCACCTACAACAAGGAGTTTCCAATCAGCCTGACCACACCCTGCATATCTGTCAACTGTGTTGTGAGGCAAGAGTGCACCACCATGTTGCCCCAGGAACCTAAATTTGCATTTGTGCAAATTCATCGGTACAGTGGCCAACTGATGGTACTGCAACTGCAGTCGTGTTGAGCCTTGCGGCAAAATGAGACTTTCAATCATTAGGTTTTGAGCCATATGTACATTCATTAAAATGAATATACATCAGAGCCAAGTCGACACTAGTGTGCCAGCTCTTTGGGCCACACAACATAAAAGTATATGTCTTTGCTTAATGTGCCAATGAGCAGCCCCGCCTCCAACATCTTATCCATAATAGGATAATCACGGACAGTGTAATACATCCAACGATCAAACTTATGTCGTCCTTAATCCAGGACAATGTCGACCACTTTCCACTGTAAGAACGATCATTATCGCGGACAAGCAAACACTTGCCGTTCAACAATTTAACGTCTTTGTATCGTATTCTAAAAGGAGTCGGTTATCAATAGGAGCCGTTTCCGCTCTCAGCAGCCACTTCTCTCTGGTCACAGAAAAATCACACATAACACATCACCCACTCATCACATCATTCATGTAAGCATAGCAGCGAGAGAGCGAGGGGAAGAGAGAGGGGAGGGGCGGGTGGAAGCAAAGGGCCCTTTTGCAAAAGTGATAATTTGTTTATGTCATGGATCTGATTGAATTTGGATACATTAACGTTTTATCTCCGTATGAGCAGAGCCGGCCTGCAGTGTAGAGCGAATTACTGGATGCATGCAGCTTGTCCAAGCACGGAGGCACGGAACACATGAGGAAAGGAACATATAGTCAATTACTTTTTTAGCAAATCCAACCCAGAAATACACAGAGAGAGAGAGAGAGAGAGAGAGAGAGAGAGAGAGAGAGAGAGAGAGAGAGAGAGACAGAGAGAGAGAGACATTGGTGTGGATGTGTTGATAGGAGCTGAGGCCCAAAGCAGTGGAGGAAGGGAGCCATACGGTCTCATTGTGCTGTGTACATGGGGAATAGGAGGAGGAGGAGGAGGTGTTTCCATGGGAGTGCAGCCGTGTTCTTCTCGAACAGACACATTCCCTTATCTCCTGCCTGGGGAGAAACAAACACTGGCAGCGCATATGAAAGGGAGTTTCCCTGGATCTGTTTGAGCTGCAGAAAAACAACAGAGCCCTAATTGAATTTGAGGACTAGGGAGAGAAAAGTGCACGACTTGCAGTGCAAGAGGCCAAGACATGTAAAAAAGTAGATCGAGGGTGTACAGTGTTGAAGCCTAATTCGATGATCGAGAGGATAGCAGAATGGAAAATAAAAAATATCGATCTTTTGCGAAATGCTATGAATACTCAAATGAATGTTTTAATCTGAGCATTTACATCAGAAGAAGGTCCTCACTTTGAAGCCACCTTGCGCCACTACCTTTACAGAAGCCCAGAATGGTCAGACTTAAAGGAAATGCTACCATTATTCCTGTATGATGCAATTATACCACCTGAGGTCACCAAATCCTTCATGGTGTGCCTTTAAATCAAACTGTAAATGATTTGCATTATCTTGAGACTGATGATCTTTGTCGTTCACCAAGTCACACAAGCATTTGCACTGCAATTTTTTTTCAGTACCTTGCCCAAGGGCACTTCAGTATGCAGGGTGGGGAGGGACTGAGATCAACCCAACAACCCTCTGGCTGGAGGGCAACCCGCGCGAACCCTGGAGCCAAACTCGCCCTCATTGATGGAAATGAGCTGTGGAGTGTTTCTTGTTTGCTCGGCAGCTTCTTGGCTGCAGACCTCAGTAGAATGGCCTGTGGTATCATGCTATGCCACTTAGCTTAGCATTGGCTTGTTAACAGAAACAGTCTGGACCAGCTCTGCAGAACTGGGGAGAACAATCAACCATATCCCTGTGGCTCACTGCTCACACTGGCCACGGGAATAGTTCACTGGCATGTGCAGAGGTTACTCATTCATTCTGGACCAGAAACCACACATCAGACCTATGTCCCATTCAACACATAAAACATCCACAAGGCCACTTTCCTATGCATCTGATGGTGCTATTGCTCAAGAATGACAGCATCAAACAAACTTATGGTACAGCTATAAGTTCTTATTACGTTGTTTGCATCCTGGGCAACTGAACTCCGAGTGAGGGATGGACGGACGGATGGATGGATGGATGGATGGATGGATGGATACACAGATAAACAGACACAGCGTTTGGGTGCATTGTTAGACAGTTATCTTCATGTAAAACTGCTCTGATCCAGCTTGGTCTTTTTTGTAGAAAGACCCCATATGAATTGGGATTTGAACTTTTTAGAGAAAGAAAAAAAGGACCTTGCTGGTTGAGATCAATCTTATTCAGGACTCTTGGTGCCTATATACAATGGACTGGCATCAATTTTCTTTTTATGCGGCACCATCATCGCCTCCAGGTGTCAATTTTCCCAATAATTTGAATCACGGCCAAATATCTGAAACTAATGTCTCAGCTGTTTGTGTTTAGTGCTGGCACATAAACCTGAACCGATAAAGTAAATGGGGCTCAATTGAATAGTCTTGTAGAGAGGGACAGTGATAGAGGGGAGGTGACTGGATACGCAGAGGACCAGAACGGCCGGGTGAAGGAGCAGACAGTGTGATCCGTGTGGACAGCACTGTAATTGAAGGGAGGGGAAGGACCTTAACCCAGATCAGTATCTATCACTCCAGCTGCAAAAGAGCTCAGCGTCCATATATATATATATATCCATGGAGGGGAAGAGAGGAAAACAACAGGCGGCCGACAGGGAGGAAAGTCCATACGGACGATGAGAGGGGGGGTGGGGGTGGAGGAGGCGATGCAGAAACAGATACTGGCCACATGTGCACATGTGATGTTGGCTCCTCTGAGCTCTGACACTGATGGGAGAAAGACAAAGAGGCAGAGGATGTGAAAGCGAGCGAGAAACAGTGACAGATAGAGGGAGAGAGGAGATGAACATGTTGAGACAGAGCCCTGGAGACACGGCCACCAGAGAAGCAGAGAATTATGGGAGTGCAAATTAAATTACACCGGAAGGGACAGTCAGGTCTGGACCTGCAGGAAACACTGCACATGGGTCTCTGTGTGTGTGTGCATGTGTGTGCGCGCGTGTGTGTGTGTGTGTGGGGGGGGGGGGGGGGGTACATTCAGGAATAAAAAGGTGTCAAAAACAGAAAGTGAATAACTGAGGAAAGAAAAGATAAGTGGAAAGAAAGGGGGGGGGGCAAATCTCCAAGATTTTTGATGAATAGACTCTTGATCTAAAAAACAACAATAAAAAACCCTTTGTTATTTCTACTGAGCTAATTAAATGATCTCGTTCATCTTCATCAGTATGTATGTTTCACTCATTTTAAGGTCAAGGGTTTTGATAGTTTCACCACTACAAAACACTGACAGACACCTCATATTGTCCACCGCGCCAGCCCCGGTTCACTCTCTCCTTGATACGCTCTGCAGCTCCTGCCCCCTCCCTCACTGAAAAGGCCAGACTGCTGTGATTGACCCGCTGGTCAACTGACCCCAGCTGATCTAGACATTACCCCGCCCATTGATGTATTGATTCCAGGGATACAATATATCACAGGAATTCTGACCAGAGTTGCATCAAAAAGACAAAGTGGCCACACTGTGGTACTGCAATGCACTATGAGAGTTTTTCCTATAGGCTAACAATGAGAAATGACCATCACCAGTTACAATAACCACCACAATGACATCAGCCCAACCTGGAAGTAGATCTAAAATCAAAGATGAGGTGTTTCAGTGGCATATGAAAAAGCTTTTTTTCCCCCTTTCTCTTTAACTTCAGGACGGCCTCCATGACACACTGCTCATGTGAACCCGCCTGTGTTCACATTGCTGCTATCTTCCCTCCCAAACCCTGGGATACCAGGAACCTTGTTCGGTTACAATGAATTATTCCTCATTCTTTGCCCCAGATGTTTTTATGGTCCTGTGATGAGTTTATGAGGAAGTGCTTGGTAGCATCAGGCTGATTACTGGCCCCGACTACCCTCATTTATGGGCCTTTTTTCGGTGGAAACATTTTTGACTCATCATAGTCAGACAGGCAGGAGTGTGAATAATAACATCAAGTGCATGGTGTGTCACAATAGCAACAGGTCCTCCAGCCTAATTAGCCACTTGTTGTTTCCCATATCCCCCTGATACACTCTCGGGGATGGTTTCCTAAATTAACATCAAGTCCACACCAGCAGGAGACATGTCCCAAAGAGAAGGACAGGTCAAAAACAAACAAACCGTTTACAAAGTTTCATTCCAATGTGAATGCTTTGATTTTGTTCAGTAATAAAAACCGCACGTTTATAGGTCCAGTGTGTAAGATTTAGTTCAGATCATTTCCATTTCTCTTGGCAGTAATTGAGTCTATAATGAGTCTGGATTTCAGTATTTATACCTTTGTTATTTTCTCCTCACTGAAACAAGAGGGGCAAATCAGCGGTAGAAATGGTGTCTATGGACTCTTGTTTTATTTTTTTTTATATAGTGAGCTATATTGGAGCCGAGCTATCATCTGATGATGAATTAGCCTCTGGGGGCACCAGCCAAGTCTTCGGGGCTCCAGGTGTCGACAGTAGATATCCGGGCCAGAACTTTTATTGTCTAACATCCCCCTTTGTTCACACAAAGCCCAAACAGAGAAAGTTTTTGGATGCGTTTTAGCGCCACATGATATTTAAGCTAATTTTCATAAGGCAGCCACATTTGAGCCACTCAATCAATCAATTCAATCTGAATTGCTGACTACTATTTGTCTTAGAGCACTTTGTTCAGGTTGAGTCTCAGACACTACAGTTTCCTCATAGTATCCACTGCTCCAGCTCCTATTTTCACTCAATCCATGAAACGCCGTGTAGAGCTCCTGCCCCTTCCTTAGAGGAAAGCCTGAAGTGTTCTGATTGACCAGCTGGCACAGCGATTGGTCGGCTGCTCAGAGCTGCTACAGGAAGCGTCTCATTCACTGACTTATCAGATACCGACTGACAGAAACGTGAGTTCAAACAGGAAGTAGAAAGAAGCCTGAGGATGTTTGAGTGGCCTCTGTGATAAATAGCGCCCCCTATGCCATGTGGTGTTTTTAGTAGAAACACCTCCAACATTTCACTCCTTTAATGTGGCCCTTTGTTTAAATTGTTGCCTGGATATTGCATTGTCTCATCTTCAAAGGAGTGTTTTTCATTCTTCTATCACTCTCACCTCTTAATCCTTCTCTCTTACATCACCATCTTTCATCTGTTCTTTTCATCTCATCGCCTTCCCGCGCCGTTGTCACCACACACCTGTGACAGCGCACATCTACAGCCAAACACTGTCTCATGCATCAGCTCACTTAGACGGTGTGTAAAAGGGCCTGGCGTCGTTTAAAGATTGGAGGGATAAGTGGCATAAGAGTTGAGTATTATGAACAATAGTTTCGAGCCGTCCATTGTTTACGTTATTGTCCAGCTTTCCTTGAGTATAGCGGCACTTTGCGATGCACGCCTGAGGTGCATTGCTCCCTCAAAGGTCACATCAACACGGAACCAGATTAGCAATTCAGATTGTACATAAGGGGCTAAAAGGCTGCTGTGGCCTTGCTTAAATCTTATTACATTAACAAATCGTAGGAGTGCAAACGGCTCACTACACCGATTAGACAACATGAGAGGGAAGCAGACAGAAGATCTTAGGGTATGGATGAATGTACACACGCCGACAAACAAGCATAATAAGAGTGTACAACTCACAATAAGCACACATTGGACCAGTGAATCATTCCAGTAGGAAGGTTTGTCCACAGTACATCCTTCTAGATATTCTCCATCACACACACACACACACACACACACACACGCACACACAAACACAGACACACGGATTATCAGCACTTTACCACTCGGCATCCTGATCATCTGCCCTCACACAACATCCATCTTGCAAAAAATGACTCTGGGTTACAGAATTGTTATTAGGGCAGTTTTAAAAGGGAGGGCATCCCATTTCGAAAGTGAATCCCCTGACCTGTGTTATGGTGTTGTCATGGTGATCGTGCAGCGTCTCCCAGTATTTGATCACAGCCTTTATATATTATATGTTTCCACTGTGTCTAACTAATTCTGGTTTAGCTAATCAGGTGAAAACTACAGGTGGAGGTGAACTACAGAACACTTATCAAATAGTGTGTCCTACTTTTGTACTTCTTTCTGGGGTCATACATTTGATTCGACAGGTTGACAGATGGTCTTAGATGGTTGATTAAACATAGTAGTGATTAGAGGAGAGTTCCTGTCACCGGGTCACAGGTCACATGTTCAATTGCAGCTTTGCCAAAGTACCCTTGGGCAAGATACTTAACCCCAAGTTACCCCTTGCATGCCTCGTTGCGGACTCAGCATCTGGGTCAGGTGCAATAGTTCTTGGTTGGCAGCTGCTGCATCCATGACCCAATATCAATGAATGAATGAATGAATGAATGTAGTATCCTGCATTTGAAGACCTTCATGTTCCAGATGAGGAAATTGGTGGTGGTGTGAATGGGCCATCGATCCTATGGTGCAGCAAGGTAAACATTTAGGTACAGTACATGCAGCATGAAAATGCCATGGATATAAAACCAATCCTGTCAATCACGCTCCACTCGTCTGAAACCATCAATTTTAAGAACTCCTCACTACAGAGTTTACCTCTCTCCTGCGTGCTCTGCTAAAATAAGGTCATCAGCTCAGCAGGTCGAACTCATCTAACGAAAATGATAACGGCATGGTGAGTTGAAGACTATGGAGAGGACTTATTTTCCTTGTTTCTTGGGTCATACATTTGGATTTAAAACAGATGAAGAGCCCCTGAAGAATTTGATGGCAGCTTTTAAAACCCACTAAAGATGAATAAGGTGATGGCAGTTTATACGGAGCATCAAAGTCATTATATGCAGCCAAAATGAACAACCGGTGGCATGAAGCCAAAGATAACATGTATAGGTGCAGTGTATGCACGTGCAACAGAGTGCATTAACAACCTGATACAACCCAAGCCACAAACCCCATCATAAATATCTATCTAAAAGCACACACCCTCTTGTCAACAAGGAGCCATTCTTCCAATGCACACTGCGGATATGACATCCCTCCTGTGTGTGCAGCCAAAGACGCGCATCTAGAGATTAGACAGTCGAGTGAAAACTGTAGTTCAAGGTGGATTATCGATTGCTTATCTTAATACAGGGCACCGAATGCATGCAAAGATTAAAAAAAAAAAAATGTAAAAAGCGGCGGCGCAATAGGATCCATGTGCAGTGTCATAATTCCATGTGGTGCATTTATAACCAGCACAAGCCACAAGCCTCATCATAAATCTCTGCCACCTGTGTGCGAGATGCACTCCCTCCTGTCAATAACGCTCCCTTCTTCCATGGCCACCTATTCTCAGACCTCCATGCTGCATATCTGTGCATCTCTCCCGTGTGTTCAGCCAAGGAGGAGCATCCCTGATTGGGCTAATCAGGTGGATCCTTTCAGAGCAGACCCAGCACACCGCTCATGAAACAGATGGAGGTGTAATTTAATTAGTGTGTCCCCCACTGTCTCCACAGGTAGCACCGAGGACAGCACTGTTCGGTCCTCGGAGCCGCGTGGGGCCTTGAGGCCGGTGGACAACGATAGTGGATATGTGTATGCGCGAGGGTTTGCTATCTATGCACTCCAGAGCCTGAGACATATGAGAGGCTGGGAGGCTGCCGTGTTAAAGGTGCAGTGTGTCATTTTAGTCACTTCTAAAAGAGAATTGAGCAAAAAAATGACATAATGACATTTTCATGAACTTATAATCATCCATTATCCTTAAACGAGTCCATTAATGTATATTTACATACGTAGTGGGTCCTCCCCACGGAAGCTGCCATGTTTTCCAACCCAGAGTGGATGCACTAAACATCTTCTGAGTTTTAATGACAAGTGAAGTCTACCATAGTTTCTCCTGCATGCTCAGAAAGGTGAGGTGATGGGGGGGGGGGGGGGGGGGGGGGGGGGGGGGGGGGGGGGGGGGTGATGGATACAGCATGCAACGTCACCTGTAGATATCACCGAATCTTACACACTGCACCTTTAATGGACCCACAAAGCAAACTGGGGACAATGCAAATCCTGGATTAGGTGCAGGAATTGCTCATGTGCTACTGACAGAATTGAAATGAGCCCCCCCCCCCCTCTCTCTCTCTCTCTCCCTCCTCCTCCTCTTGGTGAGGACCTTTGTGACGTCACAGGTCACCTCCACAGTCACAGGTCACAAAGTAGAGTCCATGTCAGGGAAAGACAGTGTGCGACCTCTGTTGCCTCCACGCGGCGCAGTTCACACAGCACTGAACTCCAAGCCACAAAAAAAAACAAAAAAAAAACAAATACCAATATACTGAAGGATATGCCCAACGGTTTCCATGACAACCGCGCACCCACCCCCTTAAAATGCATCGTGGCGCGAGTGCGCGTGCGCGACCTGGCCTCATTTATTCAAGGGGGGGTGTGTGTGTGTGGAGGGGCGGGGGTGGGGAGGGGGGGGTCCTACCTTGCATTCCTCCATGCACGTCCTCACGGAGTACACATCCGTCTCGTATTTCTGAACCAGCAGCTCAAACTCCTGGTACTTGTCCTCCGCCTCCCGGTCAAGACGCTGATAAGCCCGGACGCACTCGCTGCATCCCAGCAGGTCCACCCCCATGGCCATATCCAGGGTGCAATTCAAATCGACCGGACTCGTAAACCCGTAAAACAAATCCAAAAGTGAGTAGGAATTACAAAAAGAAAGGTACAAATCGCTCAGATTCACGTACGCCAGCTGTGTCCCCTTTCCCCCTCCACCGGAGAGGCCCAGGCACACGGTCTCCGCGTCCGTGAAAGTGAAGCAGTCTTTGGACACGCTGTCGGGGCGACACGCGTCCATTCGCCACAGAGATTTGGTAGAATTCCCTAGAAAAATAGCTTCTTGCTCTCTGGCGAGCCGGCGGGGGTCGGGTGATGTTGATGTTGGTGGTGGTGGCGGTGGCGGTGGTGGTGGTGATGATGATGATGATGTCGGGATGTGGAGGGAGTTTCGGGGGCTCCGCTCGCCCCGCGTGTCCGTGATGGCGAGCCCCGCGTCCGAGCGCTTGTCTCGGGTGCGCGTCAGTTTCGCCTCGGCGCAGAACCACAAGTGATCAGAGAGCAGGACGGTGATGAAGAGCAGAGAGGCCAGCGACAGTCGCCATCTCTGGGCCCGCTCCGACTCGGCGAACGGCTTCTCGTTCTCTCGCTGGGGTTCGAACCAATGTTTTAAGCCTCCATCGTGCTGCCGACGCATCCAAACACCCCTGGTCATATTTTAGAAAAGTGCTGCCCTGGCCGACTCCACCGCGGGGGCTGCTCTGCCACAATACTCATTGACTTGAGGGGGTGTGGGGGTGGTGGGGGGGAGGGAGGGAGGGAGGGAGGTAGGAGTGGGGGGACGGGGACGGGTGGGGGGGGTGGATGGAGTCCGGTTGGTTCTC
>JAFBJT010091701.1:0-11826 GCA_016785325.1 Chascanopsetta lugubris | reverse complement strand
GGGGGGGGGGGGGGGGGGGGGGGGGGGGGGGGGGGGGGGGGGGGGGGGGGGGGGGGGGGGGGGTGGATGGAGTCCGGTTGGTTCTCCTCCGGTGAAGCGGTGGGGTGCCGCCGTGCCTCCGCCGGTCCAGGGCGCTCCTCTGCTCGGTGCTATTGCGATCCAATTAGCGCGCCCGCACGGATAAAGCCTCGCGCTGCTGCCGCATCCCGGGTCTCCATGGCTCTCCGGGCGTCCTCTTTGACCGCATGCCCCCCTCTCTCCCTCTCTCCCTCTCTCTCTCTCTCTCTCACTCTCTCTCTCTCCCCCCTCTCTCTCTCTCTCCCTCGCTCGCTCTCCCTTTCCCGTCCCCGGGTTTGTGTCTCTCTCGTCGGGGGGTGCAGGGGAGGACCAGCTGTTGCGAGCCTCTCGGTGCAAATGATGCTGCGCGTCCGCCGCTCGCTCCCTCGCTCGCTCTGCGGATGGACTTAAAGGAGAGCGACGAGCTCCCTCTCTTCCTCCTTCGCCTTCTCGGGTGCTCGCGGGCTGCTGCCGCCGTCTCTGTCCCGTACCTGCGCGGAAAGCCTGGAATCCTGTCTCGCGGTGGCCGCTGTCATCTTGGACCGCGGTTAAGTTGCCGCCATGTTCGTCTTGAAACACTTTTTGGGAGAGCTGGCGGTGTTTGCGTCATCTCCATCGTTGCGATAGCTCCATCGTTGCGCAGTGGCGGAGCAGCTTATTGCCTATATGCACACACACACACACACACACACACACACACACACACACACACACACACACACACACACACACACACACACACACACACACACACACACACACACTCGAACGCGCGTGCGAGGACGCAGGCAGGGAGGGAGGGAGGGAGAGGGAGCACAGGCGCACACATAGGTGGTGGTGGTGCTGGTGGATGTTTTGGCAACACTCTCCTCTCCTCATGCGTAATAATCGCCCGATCGTGCACTGGCACTGTTTTGCAGCATCTTGGTGCAGGATGGACGCGCGTGCATTAAAGGTCCAGTGTGCAAGATTAAAGTGGAATTCTCTCCATTTGGCAGAAACTGCACCCAGCACGCTTTAATTACATAGTTGTATGAATGAAGTGTTGTTCACAGAATGGCCTCTCTACGTTTCCATCCGGAGGGGATGGTCTCTTTGGAAGCAGCCATACTGCATTGCCACATTGTACAGTAGCTCAGAATGTCCAAAACAATCCACCTTTGACTTTGCAGAACTGGAGGTTAACATAGGTTCTTGTATAGAAAGAGGAGGCCAGGGTAACTCAATTCTACACACTGCACCTTTAAAGAGATCACCAGTGCCAGTGTGTGAGTATGTGTTTACCCGTTTGTGCTTCAGTCAGACTCAACCCATGGATATGTGCTGCAAATATAACACTCCGTCGTTATGGCTATACATGCAATCCCATTATAGCCGTCCCTGAATCCAACGCACTGCACCTTTAACCAACAGAAAACCCAAATTACAGCTTACATCGCAATGGCTTTCGAAAGCTGCCGACGACTCAAGACTCATTACAGCTAAATTGTGCTGTGATCTGCACTCGAGAATACTTCACACTGCACCTTTAAATCAGTCATGCTGTCATTAACATTCAATGAAGTGGTCCGTTTCAGACATAGAGTGGGGCTGCGCACAGAGCCAATCAGAGATGTGCACCGGTCTGAGCCCGCATGTGCATAAAGTGGAAAACAGCTGCACAAGCATCAGGTTTTGTGTGTTTAACAATATCATGGACCCGTTTCCTGCGAGTGGCTCCCTCCACCTTATCAGCTGTGTTGTGTTTGGTCAGTGGGGCTGCATAAAACAAACACCTGACTTACTGTACAGCCTGTAATGCTCTGTGTGTGTGTGTGTGTGTGTGTGTGTGTGTGTGTGACAGAAAGGATAGGGACAGATATCGTATGCTATGTGCTATAGTTACTCTTCGGGTGCTTAAAGTAAATTACAGCATTTGTCCTCATCCTTTAAAGCCACTAATCATTGTCAGCGTGCACAGCTTGGGGTGTTACCACAGAAACAAAGAGAGTGCTGCTCTGTGTTAATTGGCTGCTTATTGGGGGATAAGGCAGGAGATGATTACCTGATTAATTTGAGCTTAAGGTTGGTGGGGAGGCGGCCTCTTCCGCAAAGTTCTCGTCCGACACCAATCCAATTAGTCGTAATGCGGTGCACCGGCCCTCTGCCAAAGAATAACAACAGAGTGAATTTTGCAGGACGTTTCATCTGATCGCTACGTTTACATCGAAAACTGCTGGCAGTGGATTTCAGCACCATGGACAGCTCTTAGAGTAAAAACATGGTTAGCGTCTGTCGAGGACACACTCCTGCTGTCATTATCAAATGAGAGGTGACTAAATACAAATAGACATACAAAAAAATATGTCTAATTATTTGATAATACATAGGAATCACAATAATTTCACTTACAGCTCACATCCTGCACCTATAACCTTTTGCCTTTACTCAACGTGTCGCATCCAGAGAGCCCCGTGTATTAAACTGCCTCTCAAGGACAAAGTCAATAATGTGGGTCACCTGTGTTAAGTCTCAGTGGAGGTGAGGAGTCTGTCAGTTATAGAGCGTGTCGATTTAACACAGAAACATCAGCATGTGATGTTTTGTTTGTATGACTTTGTTATTTCTGCTGATGCAGAAATAACAAAGTCACAGAGTTTCATAAGAACACAGACTGGAACTGAAACTGTGGGTGGTGCCAAACATCTGTTCATCACTCGCTCTTCACTGCAGGATACTGGGATCATGCCTCATGAGGACACATACACACTCTGGCCTGGGTTTTCTAATTTGCCTTAAGCTGCATCCTACCATCATATTTAGCATCTGACCCTGACTGTGGTGTGTGTGTGTGTGTGTGTGTGTGTGTGTGTGTTTCACCCTGCAGTGTCATTAGACATATGGACATAGGAACCTGGCCAGGAGTCTCATAACACACTTTGTGGATCTGAAATTTCATTGGTCGGAGCCGAGCACCTGACACAGTTCAGCACCTGAGAGGTGGCCAATCAGCATCATGCGGTGTGTGTGTGTGTGTGTTTGTGTTTATGTTTGTGTGTGTGTGTGTTTGTGTGTGTGTGTGTGTGTGTTTGGCTCAACAGAGGGTTGTCAGTTTGACATCATCCTCCCTACCTGAGTGTGTTTGAGTGTGTGAGACAAAAGTGGTGTGAGTGAAGGGGAGAGACAGAGACAAGGGGGGAGTAAAAGGGAGAATGTCTGTGTGATGAATGCAGATTGTCCGCCCCTTAAATCGGGAGCTATCACAGGAACAGTACACGCTGGCAGACATGACCCATCCCCCATCCATGCTGCACGGAAAACGTGTGTGTGTGTGTGTGAGCATGCATGTGAGAGTGTGTGTTTCCATTCTAAAACAATTGTATTGATTCTGTTATCTTGCCATTCAGATGGGGCATATAGGTGGTTGCCTAGGACGCCACCTGCTGGAGAGGATGCTGGCGCATGCCTTCAAAAAAATGTTTTAATTGACACGAAGTCAATTAAAATAGATAATAGTTTAATTTGCATCCCTGGTTTTATTTATACTTCATTTCACATTTTGATTGTGATTCATGTTATTTTAGTGTCTGTTGCCTACGGGGCAACAAAATGGCTACAGAGCCGACTCTGCTTGTGACAATTAGAGGAGAGGGATGACCGTGAGGTGAGAGAGGAGGGACAGGTGACATCATCCTACTGTGCACATGTTCATTTGCCAAACTTTGGTCAAACCCATAACCTTCACACCCCCCTCCACCCCCACACACTGTGTGAAGTGATTCTGTCACTTTACCTCTCAGTTGGTGAGAAGTACGCTTTTCATTCACATCCTATCATATTTCACTTTTTCTCATGTCAGTGATCTGTCTGCATGTCTTTCCCCATTTCCAATGGCACGTCTCTCTCTCTCTCTCTCTCTCTCTCTCTCTCTCTCTCTCTCTCTCTCCTCCACTCCCCTCTCTCCCACTCAGCTGACCCCAAGCAATTCCTCCGGTGTGACTCTCCCCTATAAGCTCTCACTCACCATCAACCCTTCCTCACCCATCCTCCTTTCCTCTCTTTCCCTGCTTCTCTGACGTCAGAGAGGAAAGGGAGATAGGCCGGGCCTCTCTGATTGGTCAGAGAAGACAACGCTCTCAGCTGACTCTCACTGTCCTGAGTGGAAGCCACATGACGTGTTCACATCCTCCCAGTGTGAGCCCTGAACTCATATCTGAGCCTGGAAAATAATTTATCAAAACATAAAGCAGTTTTTTGATTAAAGGTCAACTGCAACTCATTAACCTAAAATGAGCCCTTTTAATTTACATAAGGAGCCTGTCTTCTCTGCGGAGGCGGCCACATCGTACAGAGTTTTGACTATGCAAATCTGATTGGTTCTGACAATGAATCCTTTGATATGATTAACTTGAGAATTTAGTGAATTGTCAAAAGTCTGTTCCCTCTTGTGTCCATTACTAGTACTGCACACGTGCCCACTAACTGCAGCTTCAACAAAATTAATTCCCCGCTGTCGATTTGATTGACGATGCAACCACACTAAAAGTCTCAAGAGTCAACCCATTGATTTTCAACTGTTGAGAAATGAATGGGAGCTAATGGTAGCCTGGGAGGTGCAAAGAAAAAAAAATGTAATTATGGAAAGTAATGGATGCGATCATTGTTTGAGTTTTCATGCTTTGCCACTGTGACATTTAGTATTCAGAGCAATGTGTGTCAGCTGAGACAATTGCTAATTTCCACTGTGTTCAATTGGTCATTGGTTTCGAGGGGGGATTAACGCAATGATGGAGATACCATCATCCCGTTCAACCTCCCACCACCACCACCTCTGCTCCGCCGCAGGGTTTTACTCTACTCATCGATTGACTCACCCCATTTCCATTCCAGGAATCCCTCTGCAGCTTATCAACACTCCTCACTTTCCCAAGGACACGGCCAATTCCCATATCCATGATCCAGGATTCCCGAGCCGGTTTTCCCATCCTACAATCTGGGATCTCTGCATTGACAGAAGCCTCCAGCTTCAAAGGGGGATGATGAGCCTTTCAGGGGATCTGCTGTTTAGCCTGGAAGGTGTCATACAGAATACAAATACAGGATAAAGGAGACCTGTTTGTTGGAATTAAGTCTAATGTCTTGGCCCTTATGTTGGTCCATGTATTCCAGGTTTCTGTGATGACACATTATTCAAACTGGTTAAGAGAGATGGATAGAACATTACTGAATGCATAAAGAGGATTAAACACAGTTTATTTGTATCTGAGAGGGAGTGTGTTTGTCTTTATCTGGTCTTACCCTGCTGTTACATCACCGATGGCCCCATGTTCTCGCAGTCTCTGCATGGGGAACTCTCTCTGGAGAAAAAAGTGGGTGTCAGTCTTCTCACTTTCGTTGAAGCTTTCAAAGGGCCATGTGCTGAAGTGGCAAATATGTTTTTGCACAGTCTTTTGTTTTTAGAACTTAGGAATAATCCTGTACTTTTCGAAGAGAGTCGATGTAATGCGCTGTTGACAGACCAGAATCCTTTTTCAGCGACTGTGCATCTGCATCAAACCCATGGGCCTGCTTCCTCCAGATGGAAGGAGTGGGCCCCTGTGACATTAGCTTGAGTCCCAGTGTAAACAGCAGAAGGCAGGATAAACAGGAATTTTAGGATGGAGGCTGAGGCTCCTCGCTGCCAGCACAGAGCGAATTACACAGTGTGTCAGATGTCAACAACGCGAAGTGCACCAACACTTCCAATAGTCATGGTGTCCATTAAATTGCATTAACTCCACATTACCATCACCCACAAACCAGAGAATTCAACAATGATAACATTTTGATCCGCACTGCATTCAATGTACCTTCATCTGTTTGTCTTTTGTGTTTGTTTCTTTGTTTTTACCCGGCAAATTGGCATCAAAACACACAAGCTAACATGCCAGCTAACTGCTAGCTCACAGAACCCCACAGGAAGTGGGTTTAGACGGAGCAAAAATACCAGGTAAGGCCCAAACAGTGAAGGGAAAGAGGCTTTAGTGAACCACAAACTGCCCCTGACGTGTTTTTCGAATGTATTTATGACAAAGTCCATGATTTATTCCTCTGTTTAAATCTATAGTCATACACCCTCTACTTTTCTTTGTTTAGCCACAACAACACAATGTACTAGTTTAAGATACAGATGAGTGGAGTTGAGTTTAGTTTAGTCCCTGTTTTTTATTTCAGTTTTTAAATTATTCATTTTTGTGTGTAACTCACCTTTTTTTTATCTAGGAAAGAGCAAAGGGGAGTTGCAGGCCAACTTCCTGTATTTATAACATCAGTGACATCATCAGTGACATCATTGGATGCAACCATGTGTGTGGGGGGTTGCATACTTTATTCTTTTTAAATATTTGAGGCAATTGTCACATTTTATTTATTATTTACATTGCAAAACATATAAATGAGGGTTTTTAAATAAACGTGAGTTCAACAAAGTCTTACCAACATCCTTGTTTTAATGAAAGGCGTGGCTAAGTAGAATGGTTTAGCCTGGACCAAACCATTATCAAGTGAGAAGTATGAAAAGGTAGAGAAGTATTTTTAAAGTAAATGCTATTCATATATGAACTATACATAAGATTGACCATTTGTAGTCTTTACATTAACAATAAAGATAAACTGATCTCTAGTGATGATTCAGCACATATACACTCTGATTACATACAGTGACTTTAATGTGGGGCAACACATGGAAGTCCTCGGATGAACCACCTATTAATGCAGAATTTTTGGGGGGAAAGACTGAGTGTGTGTGTGTGGGGTGTGTGTGTGTGTGTGTGTGTGTGTGTGTGTGTGTGTGTGTGTGTGTGCGCGCGCGCGAGTGAGAGAGAGAGAGAGAGCCCGGAGTGTCTAACTGCATTTACCTCTCCCTAATCTGCTGTCAGAGGAAAATTCCTCCAGATGAAAGGGATGTGTCTGCCCAGGGATCCAACAGGAAAGTGGGAGGGAAGGAGAAAAAAGGAATTGCATCATGCTGCCTTTTTAAAGAAGCTGAGGTGAAGTCAAACATGGAGTCTGAGCCGTGCGGGGATCCAGTCCCATCTCTTCCTGTGGTGCTGTGTTCACGGGGAATCCAACTGCACTTGGGAGGAAGCTGGAGGAAGACCAGAGGTAAACCTCCTCATCTCTCTTTCCCTCTCCTCCTCTTCCTCCTCCTCCTCCTCTTCTAGGAGTTTTAGCCACTGCCACCATGTTGAATCACAGCTCCCTGAGCTAATGGGGCTAATAGCACTTCCCTCACTTCAGTAAAATGACTCCAACCAGCAACAATAAATCAACAGAAGTGACTGTGTGCAATAGTTGCATTGTAGCTGCCTGTTATGGCAAATTTGTGGAGTTAAAATGGTGTTTTATTTGCTTCCCCTCATATTTTAAAGGTCCAGTTTGTAGAGTTTAGTGTCATCTAGTGGTTGCATTGAGAGCAGTTTCAGCAGATTCTATTTGTCGTGCATTCAAATTCAGATAGATATTCTCTGCCTTTTCTTTTTGCATGTATTGTCCAAGGGTACTGTAGTGTGCATGTTTTAGTGACATCTAGTGGGGAAGTTGAATATTGCAGCTGAACACTCATGGAAGCCTTCAGTAATTATTACTCCTCAACATGGCCGCCACTACAGCAAGGACCCAACTCTGATGTAAACATAAAGGGCTCATTCTTTGGCAAGCAACAGTTTGTCCATTCAAACATCTTTTTGTAATTCTTTCAGATTTGATTGTTTGAATAGAAATGGAAATAATGGACACATTGCATCTTTAAATTGATACAAAACATCATTGACAAGTTGAGCTTGAATCAAAACACAGGGGATCCCACGTGTTTCCTGTGAGACGCTGTGTAGCTGTTGGCGTGCAGTTCAGCACTGCCCTCATCACTCTGCATTTCAATAAAACCAAGGCTCATGCATGATGTCATCTCTTAAGTGTGGTTACACATTGTGCGAGTGTGTGTGTGTGTGTGTGTGTGTGTGTGTGTATGTACACTCGGCCTAAACCCTTTTGTTGCTCTGCATCATCTCCCCCGTCACATAGAGCGGCCGACCTCAGATGACTTTGCAGACACACAATCTGCAGTCTACCAGTCACGTGCACATCTCTCCGCCGTCTCTCCCTGTGGTGCTTCGCTCTACTTCTGATCACAGTGCACATCTGTGCATCGGCTGGAAATCTGAAATCCACGCTCGAGTGAGACAATCACGCGAGCAGCGTTCATTAGCAGGTGTTGCTTTGTTCCTCCTGGTAAACTCGGTCAACCTGGGCCCGGCGTTCGATGCGAGATCGCTACAAACCCCGTTACCCGTCCATTTGCGTTTCCGAGGCCCCGGCGTTTACCCCCGTGACCTCTTTCCCACGCCCACAACAACAGCCGAGCGCTCGCCTCTGCAGGAACAATCATGAGGCCTGATCTCCGCTGCCGGGCTCGCTGAGCATCTGCCAGAGCAAAGTTAAGGGATAGTTAAGGTCAGAAGTGATGGATTCTGCCCCGCGTTCCACCTCGGTGTGTCACGATTCCATCGGCTGAGCGTGTGCGATGGCGGCGACATCATTTCCAGCCGTGCATCTCGTTCAACACCTTTCTATCAGGCATGTAAACTGTTGCTGCAGCCATTAAAGGCACACCCCCCCTCAGCAATGATCCATGGAAGCACATCAATCCCTCTTGCCGTGGCTCCTCCGGGCTCGCTGGCACTGTGATGCATTGCGCTGCCGAGATGCTGGATTTCAAGGTGGGAGACTATGGGATGGGGGGTGGGGTGGGGGGGGATAAATGATATGGCAAAACTGCGGCGTTAAATCAATCAGCAGCAGGACGATCGGTATCATCTGATTTTGCGAGCGCCCATCGTGCAGCGGGGCTCATTTATGGGGTCACGGCGGGGTCACGGCCGCACTCTGTGGCGATACGCTGTAATCAAGCCGGGGTCCTGGCGGGGGGTGGGGGGGAGGGGCTATAGGAAGCAGGCCCTGTGGAGCATAAATCGAGCGGCATGAGCGGTGGCTATGTGCGGTGCAGGGCGGGCTGACGCATAAGTGCACACTCCCACTCCCACTCAGGACAAATACAAAATGATAACTCATTGAAGTGGGTATCGTGCACTGTCATCGGGACACACACACACACACTCACACACACACACAGATACTGAACAGCCAGCTCTCTGCTAATTCCTCCCATTAACAGTGACATTTAAAGATATCTCCCCAGTGCACGGCCGCCAGTGTAAAGTACCTTTTCATTAAGCTCTTATTGTGTGGGCCTCAGGGGTGAGGGGGAGATGTGCCTGTATGAGTGTGCGTGTGCGTGTGTGTATCTGTGTGTGTAAGTGTGTGTATGTGTGTGTGTGTGAGAGAGAGAGAGAGAGAGAGAGAGAGAGAGAGAGAGCAGTGCGTAGCAGTGTTTAGCTCTCAGAGCTCCGGGTTACCGACCCGTCATACACGTTCACCTTTTCCCGCTCAGACTTCGACTGTAAGTAGTGGTAAACACTTTGGCCGATGTATAAATACACACTTAATCACATAAGTGTGCGGCCAGAATGCAAACCGAGGCACACTGGGAAAAATTGCTCTTCTCAATCAACCCGAGCGCAGAAAAAAATCGGGTTTGACACAAAATAAACCATTAGAGGCCACAGAGGGAGAAACACACCGAGGTCAGAGTCTAGACTTGGCCTGGAGAGGAGGGAAGATGTGGGGGTGAAGGGTGGTGGTGGTGTTGGGGGTTGGGGGGGGGCGGGGGAGTGAAGACCCACACAGCAGTGCAGGAGGGTGTTGTCTGAGGAATTAGCAGGGAAAGTGGAGACTGAATCAGATACGGGGGAGGAAAACAAATCTGGAGGTGAGTCAATGACATGAGAGATGCTTGTTAGGTCAAATAATCCAAGCAGTCCCGACGTGAAGTGACTCAGGGGCCAGACAGCCACGCTGACGGAGACTCTATTTATTTGACTTTGTGCGGGGATTAGAGAGGGAGGTGGTTCCACCAGCCGCCTCGTTAACCAATCACACTCTTCCTCTCTTGTTTCCACACAAAGCCAGTAAAGTAGAGATTCTAAAAAGTGTGTGTGTGTGTGTGTGTGTTTTTTTTAAAGATTTAAAAAAAAAAAAAGATTTTAGAGGTGAAGTTGCATGTTGTGTCCATCACCTCACCCTCACACTTCTGTACATGCAGGAGAAGCTGTGGTCTACTTCAGTTGTCATTAAAACTCAAATAATGCTTCGTAAGTCAACTCTGCGCTACTGGAAAAACGTGGCGGCCCCCGCAGAGAGGACCACCCCCCCCTCCACCTCATGTAAATATACATAAATGGACTCAGTTAAGGGTAATGGGGGGAAAAATAAAACATTTAGGTGATTATGAATTCATTAAAGTGTGCATATGTAATTGATTTGTCATATTTTGGCAACAATGACCAAAATCGTACACGCTGCACCTTTAAACTAAATGGCACCAATCCTACACATTGTGCCTTTAATGTCACGCTTTTCCAGGACTTGCTATGTCCATCGGTTCCCGCCTCCTCCCTCCCCTTCCCCTTCCCCTTCGCCTGTGTATAACAGTGTGACCAGTCATCGGGCATATTGAGAGGAGAGGGGGGGGAAATCCATATTCACCGGCCCTCTTTGTTTACATGTCATTCAGGGGTCACGGGAGCAAATTGTTTCATTGATTCAGGAATGAACACTAAGACTCAAAACATCCACGTGTTGAGCTGAATAAATACAAATCCTCTCCTCACTCACCACTTTGCTGACACGGCTCTCAATGAGGCAGCATGTGTGTCCGGCTTATTTCGGCGCTGTCTACTGCGGAGACTCACTATCGCCCCCCTGAGCCAGAAAGTGGTATCTGAACGGGACATGAAGATTGATTGTACAAATCACCCGGCTGTTTTACGAGTGTGACGCCAAATTGTCTTGATCACTCCCTGGTGGCCGGATGCAGTATTGGTATTTAACCCTGCCTCCTCCATCTTAGCAGATTGGACTTTTTTTTTATGGTTAAAGGTGCAGTGTGTAAGATTTCTGTCACTTTTGTTGCTTCTTGAAATATTACAAAACAATTACATACTGACATTTTCATCAATTTATAATCAACTAAATGTTTGGGTTTTTTTCCAATCACCTTTGAATGATCCTGCTAATGAATAGTCACACGAGGAGGGGGTGAGCTCTACGGGAGCCGCCATGTTTTTACAGAAGCAAAAGTGGATGTACTAAACCACTGAAGTCTACCTTCTCCTGCATGCTTAGAAGGGAGAGGGTGAGGCAATGGATACAACGTGCATCTTCACCTCTAGATGTCACCCAATCTCACACACGGCACCTTTTTAATCAAAACTCCACCGTACTCGCACACTGTTGGTTGCGGCTCATTGGCATTCACATAATCCAAAGAACCCACACTTGCGTGCACATACAGACACACACATATTAAATGAGAAATGAAAGATGGCCTTTCCATCCCCACAGGACGAGACGGTAACCTTTCATCCGGACCACAGCCCTGTCTGTTTCCGTTGGCGACCGGAGCCCACATGTCCTGTGGTATCAGCTCATTCAGGAGTGATCTCCCCAAAACTACTCAAACAATCACTTATTACTGCTTTGACTGACCTTCACAAAGTGACTGAGCCGGCTCCAAATTGAGTGAATTTGCTCTTTAAGTAGATGACTTAACCAAACGTGACCGCGTATGAACTCAAATTCCTGCAGTTTAGCCCACCTTTACAACACCCCCCCCCCCCCCCCCCCCCCCCCCCC
>JAFBJT010091696.1:0-12533 GCA_016785325.1 Chascanopsetta lugubris | reverse complement strand
GGGGGGGGGGGGGGGGGGGGGGGGGGTCTTAACCTGCCAAACCTGAAACTATACTTTTGGGCGGCTCAACTTAGAGCAATGGCAGAGTGTTTTCCGCAAAATAAAGAAACAAACTGGCTTGAGTTAGAAAAAGGCTTTTGTGTGTCTTGAGACACTACCTTTTTTGGACAGGAAAACCCAAAATTTTTGAACCCAACAGACTGGATGCTGGGTTTAGAGAGTGGGAAGGGAATTACTCTCTATATTGAACATTGATTTACCTCTGACCCCAACGTTTTATATTATTGGAGCACTCCCTAAAGAAAGACTGGAAAAAAGGAAGCTGTACCTATTGCAAGCCCTTCTATTAATAGCCAGGAAGATGATTACTGTATCATGGTTGAAACCACTTCCTCCTACTATACCTCAGTAGCATGGAGGCGTGAAAAAGGTATATGTAATGGAGAAGATAACGGCCTACCTGATACCTGATAAACTGATGTTAAATTCCAGTGTTTGATCATCACTGCTTCAAAAAACTACCTTTTTATATCCATGGTGAGTGTGTAGTTCAAGTACCACAAAAAATGGTGGGAAATTAGATGTTTAACATATAGATTATGTAACATAACAAGCAATAATGGCAACAAAATAAAATAACCAAGTCTAAAAAACACAAAATGAACCTAAACTAAAACTCCATATTAGCTCCTACAGTGCTTATGGAATCCCATAAAACAATTTTTACTGCATTTTCTGGACTTGACTTTACACCAAACAACATTAAATTTATCTTCATGCAACATCAAACATTTATCTTCATTCAATTGTAAAACAATCAAACAAACACAAATATGGTGAATAAGATGCTTTGGAACATTATATAGTATACATTGCATTAAATTAATATTTTCCTCTTTAGAAAAGTCTCTTTTCAAAAGTATAGAATCATGCAAAGGGATGCACTGTGACAGGCCTACAATAGGTGTGTTGCCTGAGAGCAACAAGGTTCCACAGAGGGTTAAGGTTGAGAACAATGTAGAAAACATCTTCTACTGCTTTTTCCAGTATTCTGGGTCGCGGGGTTCTACCAGTACACATAGGGCCATTGGGGGCCTCGGTGTCAGGGCCAGTGCAGGAACTTTATCTCATTAACATCACATTTTTATGAAGCACAATAAAATGGTTTCTCATCAAAGATGCAGAGATGAAAGTCCTGATTAGGACTTTAGGCTGCATTTTGTGTGGTGATGAAACATGATATCATTCAATTCTCATTATAAGCAATGAAATGAGTAAAATTAGTGTCTTGGGGGGAAAAGTTATGGAACTGTGTGATTTTGAAATAGAAGTTGATTATGAGTCTAGAATGATATTGTTTTCCTGCTGGACTTTGACCTGTTCCTCGTTCTTACAATACAATACATGCCTCAGTGCGACAAATATGAAATGATTAAACAAAGATGTTTATTAAATGATCATTTCCCTCAATGCTTCTCTGTTAAGGTTAGTGGTTAGGGGGGTAAAAACCACCTGCCACCATTTTGGAAAAATTGGGTAGTATGTGGAAGTGTGCAGGGCTTGCATTTTTGTGTGTGCCATATCTTGGGAATGGTAGGTCATAGAGAAAGGAGGCCCCAAATTAGGTCCCACACCACCTAACCCTGAGTCTCTCCGGCCTTTCATTCCCAAGTTATAAGCAAAATCGTCTCATTTATACATTTGTATGTATGTGTGTGTGTGTATATATATATATTTGATTATTTTTATTTCAAAGGTACAGTGTCTAACATTTGGTGACATCAAGAGGTGGAGTTGTAATTTGTATCTATCCCTTCACCCTTCCCATCCGAGCATCTAGAAGAACCTATGGTAGCCCTGAGTTGTCATTAAAGCCTAAAAGCTGCTTGGTGCGTCCAATCTGGGCTATTGTAAAATCATGGCTGCCCCCAATTGGGAGGACCCGCCCCTGATGTGAATATACATTAAAGGGCTAATTTTAGGGTAATGTAAAAAGCAAGCCGTACATTGTGGTGATTATATATTTGTAAAAATTGGGGTATAAATGTTATCTACCGATAGAAGTGACAAAAACCTTTCTAAAATCGTACACATTGCCCCTTTAAATGTTCATGTTTTACAGTAGTACAATAGGGAATTCAAATATAATGTAAAAGGTATCTCCATTTATCCAGAGTATGGATATGTAATAACATGTAACATGATATATGAATATATGAGTATTACTTCAGTATGGAGTGTAATGTAATGTAGGTCATGGCTGTTAGAAACAAAACATAAAATACATCCAAAATAACAGTTCTGATCCATTAAAATACACCTGATCTGAGACATGTATATAAGCTCCAGTGAAAAGAGAATGTGAAACCAACGTCAATAAATGTGTGATTCTCCTCCCCCATGTACCATATTACTTTTTGTTAATTCATTTCCTCTGAAGGAGGCCCAGGGCTTTGCAGATATAAAATGCTGACATCTGGTTTCGGGGCTAATGGACGTTTGACTTGGATGTAAAAAGCTTCCCTGTAAGTGTGTGAGAGTAAAAAATCGTTGCTTATGAGCTGACATTGGCCAAAGTATGATGCCAGCGGGTGCTTTAAGAGCGCACGGCGTGCCAAGAGGGGTTAAATAACTGGTAATAAAGATGGTAAGGAGTGAGAGGCAGGTTTTCAAAATTACAGACTTTTGAGGGAGGAAGGCCTCATGCTTTGATTTAGTTTTAGAGTCATCAAACAATAACAATTAAGTCAAATCATATTTTATTTATATAGCCTGTATTTACAATTCATAGTTTGTCTCACAGGGCTTCACAGGGTGGGTAACATCCTCTGGAACCTGTAGTTGTTTTTGTTCTCCTCTATTAGCTCTGAGTAATAAGTGGTTCTAGCTTCTCACAGGGCTTTTCTATATATTTCAAAGCTGTTCCTCCATAAGACTGTCGTTAAGTGTGGAATGCCATGCTCTTTCTAACCTTTGTTTTTAGTTTTAAGGCTCGAGTTTGAGCATCATACCACGGAGCTAACTTCTTTTTAGTGATAACCCTCTTTTTCAGAGGGGCAACAGCATTTGTGGCCGATTATAATACTGAGCTTGTGCTGTCAACTAGGTTATTGAGCCGTGTGGGAGAGACGTTTTTATAGTCTTCATCTGCTGAACTGACACATGGCTGGAGGGTAGATGAGCCGTTTAAATTCTTGAACTGAGCTGTCTGATAAGCAGTGACTGTAATAACATTGCTGTTTTAATTCAGTAACATTTAAGATTGAGAATTCAAATGAGAGCAGACAGTGGTCAGATAGCAAGGGGTCATATTCAAACACTAATAAGTTATGGATTTCAATGCCATATGTCAGTATAAGATCAAGTGTGTGGTTAAAACGGTGGGTTCGTTTCTTAACCTGCTGTTTGAAGCCAGTTGAGTCAAGCAGTGCTTTGACAGATAGGCTAAGGCTGTCATTGGCTACATCTACATGAATATTAAAATCACCTGCTATGATGATTTCATCAGAGCAGAGAACTAATTCTGAGAGAAAGTCTGGAAATTCACTTAAGAATTCAGAATAAGAGGCAGGTGGGCGGTATAGGATAATTGAAAGGAGTGTTCTTTTGTTTGATGGTTGGGTCTAACAGACTAAGAGTAAGATACTCAAATGATTTAGAATCTGCTCCACATATCAAACATTCACAAACAGATTAGGGGACATTGTCTAAATTAGCCTCTTGGCAGCCTCCTGTGTGCTGACTTCACCGCCATGACTCACTTTGTTAAGAATGACATGGTCCAACCCGGGAGAGAGAGAGAGCTTTTTCTTTCTTTAAATCAGTCGCTGGGTTGTTTTGTGTTCTCATCCCTGTCCAAGCCTTCAAAAATGTAAAAAGATTTAAAAATATATATAAAAAAAGACTGTAATCCATATATGGTCACAGGTGAGTTTCCGGGTCTGATGAGAATTGTAATTGTAATTGTAATTGTAATTTTAATTGCAATCGTCATGTCATGTTTACATCTTATCCAGTGATCTGGGTCGAGGGGTATTTCTACCTGTACACATAGGGCCATTTCGATTTAAATTTTATTCTGGATATCAGTACCCATTAAGGCATGAGGATGGTCCTGGTTAAAGGGGAACTATTATGCCTATTTTCACTATATCCTGATTGGCTGAGGAGATCCCAGATTGGCTGAACATGTAGGTTAGCCCCGCCCTCTAAGTACGCTTCACATGTGTGCTCTCAGCCGACGGCATCCAATGCAAGACATCAACATTAATCGCGACGTCGAACCTCCATGCCCACAAAGAGTTGGACTCTGGTTGGTAAATATATTGAGCCATTCCATTCTTTATGATGTCATAAACGGCAAGCCCCGTCCAACCATGCGTTTTGCAGCTGCCACAGTCTCCATTACTCAAACATGCATTTAGGTCATTTCATGAATGTTTGAGCATGTCATTCATGATTGTCCTACATTTCAAGTCTTAGCACTTAGCTCTTGGAGTCTTAGCCACTATCTGCCCCAACAATGTAAAACTGAAAGTCAAACACTTTCAAAACGCTTTCTAACCAAACATAGTCATCGGGTGAGTCACGATGAACCCAGAGATCGAAATGTACTTAAATCAAGACAGACTTAAACAATGAATCATTTACATTTGTATGTATTGTTACTGAACATTCTATGTCACATCTAACACGTCTGTCCATCCTGGTGGTGGATCCCTCACCTGTGACTCTCCCTAAGGTTTCGATCTTTTCTTTTTTTTTCCCTGTTAAAAGGGTTGTTTTTCCTGGTATTTCTTCCTTACCCTTGCTGAGGGTCTAGGGACAGAGGATGTCACCCATCATGTGAATCCCTATGAGACAAAATATGATTTGTAAATGCGGGCTGTATAAATAAGGTTTAATTTGATTTGATTTGATCGTGCCTTTGCTTAATAACTAATTTTCAACTTCAATTTAAAAGGATTTGATCTGTGTCTGGAGCCAAACACTTTTGGCTCAGATCCCCTTCTCACGAAGCCATGTCAATGAGGAATTTATTCATCCATGCCTTATAAGGACTACGACCTAACAATCACTAGTTGAGATCTAACATATGATTTGACTTCTTTTCAGTTATGTGTGATACTCCAGTTCCCTCTTGTTTTCTCCTACTCCAGCTCCCCTTTTTCACTTTCTCCCTGAAACGCTCTTGTAGAGCCTCCACCCCTCCCTGACCAACAAATGTGAGGACAAGAATAAAACGGGGTGTTTCAACAGCCACTGCATAAGCATTTTCAGTGATTAAAAATTAAATTACACTTAATTACAAACAACATAATTACCACACAACCCACTTAAGGACAGGAAAACATGGAAATCATGGCATATTGGAAGCTAATGTTTTGATATTGCCACCATAAGACACAAAAGGAGTCTAAATGTAAACAAAATAAAAGCAGTTTTAAGAGGCATGTGAAAAACAGTACAAATGTAAACTATCCGAGGAAAATACAAATTTGTTGTCCACAGTGAAAGACTCACAAGAAGATTATAATGTTGAAATAGAAAAATAATAACATAAAATAAAGGCAGTATAAAAGGCTGCATGTGAATAAATACACTAAAAATATAATTCTTCAATAAACCCCAGCTATTTAAATAAAACAGAGCTATTAATGGTGAATATGTGTCCAAATAAACCCTACAAACAAGTCTCAGTTTTATATTATCATATTGTGAATGGAAATATTAGATTTTCCATGTTACAGCTACTAAAATATCACTCCTCACTCTCCCACACAGAAATATATGACAAATAGAATACAACATTTTTATTGATTCCACAGTGGGGAAATGTACATGTTAAGGCAGCTCACAATAACAAACATAACAAAGCGCGAATGGAAAAAGGCAGGTAAATATGTGCATTCTGAAGAAGAAAAAAAGAATGAGCAAAGTAAACAATATTCAAATAGAGACAATACAGTGTAATACAAAAACAGTGCAGGATGAAGTGGTGATGAATGACAAGACCATGAAGTTACATAATATACTATGTCCCTATATCAGGAGTGATGATGCACATTGGCACTTGCGGTTAATAGACATGCATCCACAGATGAAAACCTGGAGTTGGATTAAAAGATAGGCTGACAGATCTCCCACTAAACCACACAGATTCATATCTGTGGCCTTTCACCCCAGAGGAAGTCTACAGGGTTGTGTCTCCCAGTTGTGTGGTCCACCTCTAGCTGTGCCAAAACGTCATCTTGACTATCAGGAGCCAAGGTTAATCCTGATTCCTGTGCTCAATCCCTCACCCCAGACCTAAACCAGAGAGATCCATATCAACCGAAATACAGTGTGGTATGTGAGCACTGCTCCGGATATTTGACCCCTCCAATTTTGTGCATTGGTATGAGGAGAGAATGAATGAAAGTATTGAAAATGTCTGTGAACCTCCTTTCGTGCTTTTGTTCAGACATTCACTGCCGGTGTCTTGTTCCATCTTTCCACAGAGGCTGGTTATCAAAGAACTCCTCAGTTTCACGCCTCCTCTGGCTCCTGTAGTCGCCTGACATGTGATACACTGCGTGTGTTATATTATCTATATACACCCCAGGCATGTTGATCCAGGACATCTCTGTATATCAACGTCACTTTCAGTATAATATTAGAGATACTCGATCAGGGGTGTCAAACTCATTTTCACTAAGAGCCACATCAGCATTAGGGTTGATGTCAAGGGCCAGTTTTAATTGTGGGACTAAATGCGATTTCTACTTAACATATTGTAAAATAACTGTCTTCATACTAGATTGTCATTTATTTAAGTTGTATATGCATTTAAATACATGTGAAAAGGTAAGAGTTCATGGGCAATGTAAGCTTTAGACTTTTATTTTTAGACAATCATATGCCTTTAAGCTTTCTTGGGCCACATACGATGCTCACACGGGCCATATTTGACACATGTATACTAGATATTCTATGCTCTATCTCAATATTAAGGCAGCAGTGACCCATGGAAACATGGTTGTGTTGTGATCCAGTGTGACACAGCAAAATGCTGAACAGACAATGGCTGACCATCAAACTTGCATTAAAGGTGCAGTGCATATGAATATGTTGAAATGATCTATATATGTATATATTGGCAGAAATAGGATGTAGATCAATTAAAGCAATGATTTCACAAATGTGTAAACACAATTAAAAAAATAGTATTGAAATCAATAGTTAATATAAAAATATTTGCAAAAACTAATTTTTCATGATCATAATAGAATATATTTCCTTTGTACATTTAAGTAAGAAGTATATTCAAAGGTACAGTATGTACGATTTTGGTCATTTTTGTAACTTAAAAACCTAAAAATATTACAAAACAACCACAAACGGACATGTTCATTTATTTATCATCACTTAAATGTTTTCATTTTTTCTACATTCACCTAAAATGTGCCCAATTATATATATTTACACGAGGAGTGGGTCCTCTCATGGGGACCACCATGTTTATGTCGCCATGTTGTCTACACGACAGGGCTACTGCTAGATTTAGAGCTAAACACACTGTTGTAGTGTATAAGTATCACTAATAAACCCGTCAAACCCGTATAAAATGACCTAAACACATGTTTGAGTAATTTAACCAAGACGGTGGCTGCTCTCAACACGGAAATTGTGACTTCACTAATGTAGGATGGGCGTGTGTGTCTGCACTCAAGGATGTCAATCAGAGGCACTCTCAGGCCTAACTATAGGGCTCGAAGGGGCACGTGATCTTACAATGCATTGTTGCCGCCAGCGTCATTTCAGCAGGCAACAGGCTTTGTTTAACATTTCTGAGTTTTGCAGAGACAGAGGCACAAACACAGGGATTAATAGACCGAACAAAACATATAGGCAATGGACCGTACTGAAGACAAGCTGGTCCCTTTTCCAAAGGATTGGTATCTCGAAAAAATGAGTAAAATCTGTGAAATTGATCCATATGAGCATGGCGACTGGACAAGAGATTTAAATGACCTGCTGACATTGCCCGAAGTAGGAACTTGGCCTCTCTCGTCAATGGAGATAGTTATTATGCCGCCGAAGAATTTTATCTTTAAGGGCTCATGGACTAACGAACTTTCGTTTGGTGCAAGACCTCAGAATTTTCCGTGTTAAAGAGAAGACCGTCGTCATTTCTGAGGTAAACAACAGGCTTTTACCTCACAGTATCCCACGGTGCTGCTTGTTTGCTTGCTTTTGACCAACATGTTGGTGTCTGCTGGACACATTTGTTTCAAACAAACTATACTTTAAGCCTGGAATCCAATCTGATTATCTTTGGTTTCCGTTAGCCTCATGGCTAGCTCAGGCTAACACATCATAGCACAGCGGAACTTTGAACCAAGCAGGCTAATATCTCTGTCTGTAATAATTTCAAATTAATTGTATGCTTAAAAGGCCATGGTGTTTTTTCCACGGTCACCCCCGCCCCCCCCCCCGTGAAACTACGGAAAGTATGTGTGAAATACGGTAACACGGAGTTTATATTTGTATATACTGTGTCTATAGTCCTTGCATGTGTTCGTATGTGTACGATTTGGAATGTCCACTCTCATATTCCGGGTCAAATTCCGGTTCGAACATATACGGACGTATGCTTATGTTGCGTATCCACCCATACCTCTCTTTCCCCCACACTCTACATCCCTTTAAAACATAAATAAAGAACAAGAGAGTTACATAAAGTCAGTAAGCCACCCCAACCTCAACCCCACAGACCCACTTTCCTCACCAAAGTCAGTCAAAGCAGCTGCTCTGGTTAAAACTACATTCACGGACCTGTTTGGGCGAACATGTGAAGACTTCATGGATCTCGGTCTCCCGCTATTTTGTTTTGTTAATACTTATTCTACTTCCCCCGAGTTTGAGTTAATACTCAACTGTGGACAGGACCTGTTCTATTGTGCATAATAATCTGTTATAATGGCGAAAACAACATCAAAACAACAAAAGAAGACCGAAGTTAGTGTTCCAACCGTTGCTAACGCAGCTGACCCTAGCATGGCAACCATAGCTAACCTACTAGAGAAGCACAGAGCTAGCATTGCTGCCAACTTTAAAGCTGCCTTTACTATCGTAGAGGCAAAGATGGACCAAACGCAGGCCACTGTGACAGACCATGGTCATCGTATTGACGCATTGGACTCAAATGCTAATCTTCAAGACCAGCTAATTCATACACTCGAGGAGAAGTGCACAGTGCTTATGGATAGCAATGCTAAGCTAGCAGCTAAGACCACAGACCAAGACGGGGCTAAGAAGATCCTTGCCTCTATCTGGCCCGTAGCAATCAGATTACGTGATTTTGAACCACTTTAGGTTAGATAAAAGGCAACGCCGTTGATCTACACTTCAGAGTTCATCGTGTTTATATTTTGCCCTCTACGTAGGGCATATTGTTTGTATTGAAAGAAAATCATTTACATAAAGGAGCTGACTAAGTTTTATGCTGATACTTTATTATTTTTTATAGATACCAACTGGTGAATGTCTTTCCTTGTTACATTTCAATACGGATAGAGATATGATAGAGACTGTGGGGCACCATGGTCTTGTTGAGGTATGTTGTTCACAGTTGTTTATAGTTGTTGGGTATTGAGACACTCTGAGGGTGAGATGATCCAGGTTGGGAGGTCAACGCCATTTTGGAGTGGTTCATGGGAGGGGATGGGATGGTGGGAAGGGGGGTGGGGCTGGATTAGAAGAGAGGGGGTGGGTTTGTTATCATGTGGTAAAATGGGAATATCAAACTTTAGATGGGGAAAGTTTTTTCTGCTGTTTTTATGTGCACTTCTTCACTTTCAGTTGTGAATGTAGACCTGGCTAGTCATTCCTAATGCTATGTGATGCATCATGGCTAACGTAACTGGTACAAAGACTAGTGGTGGACAGGAGGTCAAGATACTCTCTCTGAACACTGGTGGGTTGAATGCTTCGGTGTAACACACAAAAATTATGCTGTATCTTAAAAATCAGAAGGCAGACATAATGTTGATTCAAGAGACACACCTCTGCAACTCTGACCAATGGAAGTTGAATAGGCCGTGGATTGAACAAATGTTCCATTCACAATTTAACTTAAAAACAAGGGGCACAGCTATCTTAATTAGGTCAAATGTTCATTTCACTCCCACTAGTATAATCTAGATTCTAATGGCCGATATGTTATTGTTTCTGGTACACGATTATTTCAGTATCTATCTATGCTCCCAACTTGGATGACCATAATTTTGTGAAATTGTTGTCATCCTCTATTCCAGATTTGAACTCCCATCTGTTGATGAACTGTGTTTTGGATTCAACTTTAGCGAGATCCAACTTTAGACAGGCCAGTGTGACCTCTAAAACGGCACAGACTCTCTCTGCTTTTATGGATCAGTATGGCTATGTGGATCCATGGAGATTCTGAAATCCCTCGACTAGACAATACTTTTCCTTCTCCCATAGACATCACTCATTCTCGCATATAGATTATTTCATTGTTGATAACTCACTTATTCCCTCAGTTTTCTCTGTCCAATACATACCGATAACTGTATCAGACCATTCATCAGTGACTCTAAACCTTCACTTTGTTCAGAAGCCTAAGGAATTCAAATTTTGGCATATTGACCCTGTCTTACTATCCAGCGTAGACTTCTGCAATTATGTTTCAGAATCTATCAGGTTCTTTTGCCAGACCAATCAAAACGAGGAGACCCCCGCATCCTTTCTTTGGGAGACCTTAAAAGCATTTGTCAGGCGAAAGATCATTTCGTATACATTTCATACGAATAAAAGCCGTAGAGCACGTCAAAAATAACTAGAAGAATCTATCACCAATCTCGACACCCAATTTATTTCAAGAATGACGAGACGGAGAGGCCAAATGGCTTCTTTTGTAATCCTGAGGGTCCTTGTACGAACATGGAGATAAAGCTGGCCGTCTCCTGGCCCACCAGCTTAAAGCCAAGGTGGCCTCAAGTCAAATCACCCAGATTCAAGACGAGACTGGTTCTCTCACTTCCGAATCTTCTCTCTACTTCTCTCAACTATATACGACTGAATCCCCAGATGATGAGACTCAACTACTTTTTCGATGAACTAGATTTACCTAAGATTTCATTTGATGACCACCAGAAGCTAGATGCCCCCTTGCAGCTTTTGGAGATTAAAGATGCAGTCCATGAATAGTGGCAAATCCTGATGGATACCCAGTAGAATTCTATAAAAAGCTTTTTTCAAGAGCTGTTGTTTGACCTGTGTTTGACTGTATTTGACTGCTTCATGATCTGTGTGCGTGCACCACCACTAGATGGCGCTATTGGCCTCATTAGATAAACATAAGCGGCGTGATGTACCTGCTCGCTAATTGGGAAACGTCCCTCGAGATTTGTAGTTAAAAAGGTACAGCACTACATAAAACACACTAACATTGCATATAATTAATAGCCAGGGGGCTCTGGGGCACCTGTTTGGCTTCTTATTGGCTGCTTAACTGCCCAGCGATGAGTTTTAGACTGTGTGTATCTTTTAAATTTATGCAAGGGGTAATAGAAGTTTACTACAGCGATCTAGGTCTTTAGGTGGACTTGGCCTACCTAACCTTATGGGCTATTACTGGGCTGCGAATGCCCACAAGATCATGCTTTGGTTTACCTCGCCACAGAGTGACTGGTGTCTAGTTGAACTGATGTCATGCTTCCTCGCTCCAAGCTCTGGCATGCTGTACTTTGCTTTTTTCACCCACCCAATTCACCTCTAACCCTATTGTAATTGGAACTCTAAAGATTTTGACTCAAATCAGAAATCATTTCAATTGGCTTGCACACCCCCAATCAACTCCGATCTGTAATAACCACCTATTCTGACCACCCAAAATGGACCCCCGATTGACCTATTTAGAGAGGAGAGGCCTTCAGCACCTGGAAGACTTGTATACTGATAACCAGTTTGCCAGTTTTGACCAACTACGGGCAGTCTTTGTTCTAAGAGGGTCAGACCTCTTCAGATACTTCCAAGTGCGAGACTTTGCTAAGACTCACACTGGTCAGTTTCCCCTGATCCCATCTCCTACTGGGTGGATCTTGTACCAGAAACAAGGACATTGCAGAGAGGCCTTGTCTCGTATTTTTACAACCTTCTATCTCCAGATGATGAATCTGCCATTGATAAGATTAGAGCTAGCTGGGAAAGCAAACTACAGATTACCTTTTCTAATGATTTCTGGACAGATACATTGGGAGCTGTTAACTCATCCTCCAGCTGTGCTACACTCAGCCTAATACAGTTCCTAGTTCTCCACACACAACACTACAGTAAAGCTGAGCTTTCTAGAATGTACCCAGATAGATTAGATGACAGATGTGATCTGCTCGCTCTCTCTGCTCGCTCTCTCTGCTTTTTGTTCCAGGGTTCTCGTTTCCTGCTCTAGGTCCCTCCTCCCCACTCCAGGCTCCCGCTTCTGTTCCTGTTCATACCTTATCCACCATCCGAAGTTAAGTGTTTAGCTGCCT
>JAFBJT010091683.1:10906-22076 GCA_016785325.1 Chascanopsetta lugubris | reverse complement strand
CAACTACACGAGCTGTGCTTAAATGAGTCATGCATACAGGGTGGGGGTGGGGGGGGGGGGTTACACTTGAATATCCCTTATTGCAGCAGCTACATGGATCATCTTTTCCCTGTGGGAAGTAAGAATAATTTAAAGGTGCAGTGTGTAACATTTCTGTCATGATTGTCACTTCTAAAAAGATATTTCAGAAACATTCACATACTGACATTTTCCTCAAATTGAATGTCACCAAAATGTATTACTTTTTCTATGACCTGCAAATGAGCCCATTAATATATATTTACTTGGGGAGCGGGTCGTCTCTATGGGGGCCGCCATGTTGTTTTTTTTTACAGCACATCCAGAGTTTTTAATGACAAACACCAACTACATCTTCTCCATTTCTAGCACCCAGTCTGTGCTGTTGTGCTTAATTGTCACTCTACAATGCAAACAGACAACAAAAACAACCCAAAAAAATCATTTTCGTTCTCGCTCTTGAACGCCCCTGAAGCACCGTCCACAGATACGCTCCCTATCTGCACATTTCATCAGACATGGGCGCAGATCTGACGCACAGGGAGACTGAAAGTGAACAGAGGTGGTGCTCTCCATCACTGCCTCCTGCAAACAGTGATGAGGCTGATGTGTAACCTGTGGGTGACCTGTGGCCCTGATCTGACAAGAACAGGATTGGACCGTCATCATTCCATGTTGCATGTGCGGTGGATGTGGGTCAAATCCAGGCCAGGACCATGTTGTTGTTGTTGTTGTTGTTTGAGAGAGATTCAAGCATTTCTTCATTTTTTTTTTTTTTATGTTACATCGACCCTGTTGAGGGAATTCAACATTCAGAACAGTTCAACGCTGCTTGCGCTGCTCACCGTGGTTTATACGACGAACCATAGATCCTGCCGTCGGCCTCTGTGGCACCGTAGCCAGAACTAATGCCGCCTTATATTTGTGCAGGACTTTCTGTTTGCAGAATGAGCCACCAGGGCTAAGCATGGGTCAGCTAAAGCTTGTGAACTTGTAAGGATGGTTAAACAATGCAATGCGGGGCGGAGTGTACGCACAGTCTACACACAGTGTACATACACACACACACACACACACACACAGTGGTTGTACAAGGATTCTGTGTAAGCTTTCCAGGATATGTCCACGTGGGTCGGTGGATGGAGTGTATGAGATGCTGCTGCATGGGGACAGGACCTGGCTTTTCTTCATGTTTTAACATGAAAGAGTAAAGTAGAAGTAGTTTCGTTTTGAAATGGAAAAGTGAGGGTCGTCCATGTGAGGTTGCCTACTGCCCGTAGACATTCAAAGTTCTAAGTAGCCACCATTGGATGTAAATTAGATATCTTCATTACACCTGAGTGTCATTGGATGTTTTGGCCTTGCCATGATAAGACACCCACACTCGAGCTATTTGCCGCAGTGTCTTTCTGTGGATTATAAGATCGCTGAGTGTAACCTAGAGTTTACCAACCCCCCAAAACTCCATCCTTCCTAAAGTTATTTCTAATTCTTATAATACGCAAGAAGGAAGGGGAAGAGCTGCAGTGCCAACCATTATCCTTAACCTCGATAGGTCATACTCAGCATGGCTGACATTAGGTGAGTAGGGGGCTGCAGTGTTGACCTCTCCCCGATGTACTGCAGGGCTGAGACACACACACACACACACACACAACCATTCATACCTACTAAGTGTCATCTCTATTTCGAAGTGCTTTTTCATCCAAACCCCTCTCGTAATATATTTCAGATAGTTCCATCTATGTGACCTCATTTTGGAATCTCCTCCCTTTTCCCCTGGATGCTCTTGAAACTTGAAAACATTGCTAAGAGGTCAGAGGTCAGCCAAAACATTTAGTCAAAGCTGAGAGAAACTTTTTTTGTTTTTTTAACATCCCTACGACTGAAACCACATGGCAGGTGTGGAGCTCCCTCTCTCCCTTGTCACCTCCTCCCTGTGAGCTGAAGCTCTGCTGTGTGTGACAGCCGCACGCGGCCCATCCCCTTTTTTAATGATTTCCCCCACTATCTGATTTAATCCATAAGAGGATGAGGATGAGGATGTGAACCAAAGTCGGAAACCTCAAGCAAAAAAAGTCAATTAAAATCCCTTTATCTTTCTGTAACAAAGGATCCTCATAGGTAAAATGCAAATGTTTGGACATTGTGGGCTAGTCTTTGTGGATTTGTCCTCATGTGGGATAACGTGACCTTGGTCATTTACAGCACACTGCTGAAGCCTATAATGTTAGTTCATTATATACAGTGATTACGTGTGTGATTCAAATTTGATCACATTGATTATTATTAATAAATTATCATTATTAATAATATTAAAAAAATGTTAAGCACATAATCGATATCTGTCTATTTGGGCCATTCTGTCCATCTGTCCCTCACTGGTCAGATGTAGGCTTTGTTTATTTCTTTTTATTCTTGTGTTTACATTTACCGTCGATATCTCTATCTATTATTATTATTATTATGATGATGATTATCATTTCTGTTGTTGGTGTTGTTAATAGGAGTAACGGCAGTAAGAGAAGAGAGTCGACAGTTACAGTAATAACTGTCTCCGTACAATACACCGCACACAACAACCTTGTGTCTGTGTGAACGTGTGTTAGCATTAGATAAAGCTAATGTGTACTTTACGGTTTATAAGCATGTCAGTTGTTGTTCTATAAATACATTGGTCACACTTACATCAGATGTTTGCGAGCGGAGGACACGGTCATTGGATTACCACCTCTGCACACTGCAGTTTCTCTTCACGTTTATATTTGGGTCATTTGACCTGAAAGTTAAGTTTGTTGTATTATAAGGGAGAATGAATAAACACCATTGTATTATGTAGTCTTAACCCTCATTACCCTTTAAAGCCAAACACAAAACCTCAAATAAGCGTTTATCTAGAATACAAATAAGAGTATATTAGAGTTTATGTTTCAAATAATTCTCCGGTGTACTGAGTTGAACATGAACCCAAGTGTATTCAAATGGATTGGTATAATAAGGGAGGTGACATTTACTCAAATTAAAGGTACACTTTAATTTGTTGTGAGGGCTTCACTTTAATAAAAGGGCAGATGGAAGAGGGGGAGGAGGGATGATGTGTTGGTCGCATTTTTAGAAAGGTGTGAACATTTGTTGAATATTAAGTCAGACAAAGCTCGCAGATGAATCACTTCCTTGATCCGATCCCAAAGTCTGGCTGCATCAATCCCGGCTCAGGACTAAAACTTGGACTGGTTGTAAATAGTTTCACTAAAGACGTCTGAGACGGTGAGTTCTCTGGACGTTTGTGTAGAGGCAGGGCTCAAGGTCACATTTGGCTCTTACACACTGATTTCCTGCTCCCTTCATACATCACCAAATCCGGTCTGGGGGTGGGGGGGGGGGGCTATGATTCAGGAAGAGGCTTTTCTCACCCTTCTCATCTGATGGACCTTTGAGTTTTTTTTTTTCAATACGGCCACGGACAAAATGTGTGAGTGTTTTTAAAGGGAGCAGGGCAACACGGTGAAACACGTCCCTGGGAATTCAAAAGAAAAGTTCATTTGAGTGAAAATGTTGAAATGGAACAAAGTGAGATGAGAAAATGTCCTCTATTTCTTCAGCCTCTCTCTTCTCCCAAACACAGCTGACTCCTCTCTCACCCCACTCTTTTGAATGCCAAAAGGAAAACCAGACTTCGAATGAAAGACAGACCTTGGCTTATTATTAGTGCCACTCTCTCTTTCTTTCCCTCTCTCTCTCTCTCTCTCTCTCTCTTTGATTCCAACTTTCTCTCCTCTCCTCTGCCGCCTCTCTCTCTCTCTCTGACTCCATTTATGACAGGTCCCTGTGGAGTCAGTCATGACTTATTGTTAAAAGGCAATTACCCCATTAGACTGGAGGAGTCTGACTCAATACATGCACACACACGCGCACGCACACACACGCACATAAACGCACACGCGCGCACGCACGCACACACACACTCTCATACTGGTACGCACAGGCCAACTTCACAGCTCTCGTGGGAATCCACAGGAGTATTATTAAAAAGTTACTCCTGACTCAGGCTTGTGGAAAAGCGTGCAGACATAAATGTTGCATGTGCGTGTGTGCAGAGCGTCTTCAGTGTGAGGGCTGAGCTGTTACTGAGTCCTTTCTCTGGTCCTCCTGCAGAAAGACGAGGGAGAGCAGTTTGAACAGCACCTCTCATCTTCACTGAATTACCAGGACACGTCCTGTGGTTTCCTTCCTCTCTGGAAACGGCTCCTCTCTCTCTCTCTCTCTCTCTCTCTCTCTCTGACTGTGCTTGTGGTCTTGTGAGCCTTGTCACATTTGCGCCGGCTGCCTGCGGTTTCCCCGCTTTTGTTTTGAATCCGTGGGACATCCACATGAGTGAATGGTCCCAGTGTATCTGCTGCAAAGTGACAGAGCTGCAAAGTGACAGAGCTGCAATGAAGTTCCTGTTTTGTATGAAACTAAATACAACCTGTCAGCAACATTGGGAAGATTTACAATACAAGCATCCGCTACGGTTTTACAGTTGAATCTGAAGCACTAAACATTCAGGCTCAATACTGGAACAAAATATTGTTAAGAATATCCGTGAGGTTAAAGGTGCAGTGTGTAGGATTTTGGTCATTTTTGACACTTCTAAAGATATAAAAGAAACAATAACATACTGCCATTTTCATGAATATATAATCACCTAAATGTGTTTTTTTTTCATTACCCTTAAATGAGCACATTAATGAATATTTACACGAGGAGCGGGTCCTCTCTACGGGGGACCTCCATGTTTTCACAGCAGTAAAAGTGGACGTTTCCTGGGTTCTGCACGCTGAGAAGGGTGAGGGTGAGGTGATGAGCACAACATACAGCCACTAGATGGAGCCAAATCTTGCCCACTGCACCTTTAAGTGAAGCACTGAACATTCAGACAAGACACAAGATGAGAAATGTGTTATTCTGTTATTTGATGATTTCTGTGTGTAGCTGACACACCATATTAAATGTTTAGAAAGGCGATGGGACCAATTTTATGTGGCATGGAAAAGGAATAAAAAATTGCAGTTCCAGTGTTTTAATAAGGTGCTGTTGATTTGGCTGGCTGCCTTTAGCACTCTCTAATGTTAACGCTGGGGGACTTAACTACCACTACAGCCCAGTGCACATACCATATTTTTACTGTGAAAGATGGTTTGTAAATTTGATTAAAGAAATAGCCATGTAATTCCTAGAAAGTAGTAAAAACCAATGAGGCGGCCCGCTCTCGCTTATATACTGTTATGGGGATGGGCACAAAATGAATCAGTTCCATTTGAGGTAAAAGTCATTGTGAAAGACTACCCCCCCCCCCCCGCTTACATTGAGGTATCAGGAGGGGACGCCGATGAGTAATGATATGTCCCTCACATGGTGCCTCTGTAGAATGAACGCTCATTTTGTGTGGGGCAGCAGAATGAAAGCGGGAGTGTTACCGCCCATTAACTGATTTGGAACATTTCCCTTCTTTAATTCAAAGCTGCGATTGTCTGCACGGCAGCTCTTTCTCAAGAATTCATGCAAACACATTATTCAGTACGTTTTGCATTCGCCGCTTATCAAAGGTCGGAATACCGAATTAAAGAAAAGTGCATGTATGCATTAATCTACCGACACTAATATGATTCGTGATGCAGAGCCACAAACTCAACAGCCGTACTGGCCATATGTGGAAAAGATTTCTGCATAAATTAAACCATATTCAGTCACTTACTTTGAATTTGATCGCCACCGTATAATATATTTTATATGTATTTCATTTTTACTTTGTTTCTTATAATTCTGTTGTGATTTCATAATCTACATATTGTTTTTACAAATTCCATGACTTATTTATTTCCATTATGCATTATGCACAACACATAGCAAATGTACATATCTAGTGTTACTTAATCCATTTTATAACCATTGTTATTGAAAGAAGAGAGCGAGCACTTAAATTATACATGCAGGGCTTTAGGCAAACTGAAATGTTTTCTTTCCATATCAGTATTGGGAGATGGTGTTTGTTCCTCTCCCTCTCTTTCTCTCACGCTCACACGTACAAACACACTTGCACAAATACAATGTCAACAACCCATATTGTTGTCATTGTGTTTAACTTGTTGCTGCGTCGTGGGCCTGGTCTAAAAGGGACAAGATATGAAAAGACACAGACAGTTTAAACACACGGACATTTGAACACACTTGCACCTTTGACTTCACATGTGTGAACGCCTCAGATTCAACAGTTTGATTCCCGCTGTGTGTCCAAACCACTGAAGGTGAAAATAGCTCGCACGCACTCATCTCCACAGATCTGATTATATGGGTATTATTATGGTGTGCAGTTACCATGACAATTCAGATTGAGGTCCTCTGGGTCAATCTGTGTAAACAATAGATTTAATTTGCAGCAGGAATCTACCATCTACACGTGAGCCTGTCTGGTTTGTATCACACAACACATATGTGTTAATAACGGCTCCGCGTCTACGATGTAAACAATAGATTACAGGCCTCAGTGCGGGTGTGTGGTGCCTCCAGGGCCGGTCATATACATTTGAGCATCAGAGGAATGTGTTGCTAGCTGTCAAAGTAGAGATAGACGAGGGCGATTTCCTGACAGGAGCTTTGTCATAAAAGACCCGCAGCTTTATAACATGCAGTTATGCCCGTTGTGTTTGTCCCCCACTTACGGTGCATGTTTGTAAACAGGATCTAAATGTATAAGAGAAGAAACTATGTAACTGCGAGGCCCATTGATTGAGATTGAAACTGTAATTCTAGTAAATACTCTCCCTTTAAGAGAGAGAGAGAGAGAGAGGTTCTCCGCACAGTCTAATTTTTCCTCGTTTTCTTTGTCACTGAATTTTGATAGCCTTACGTTTGTTTTATGTCAACACTGCAGTCATCGTGCTTTTTATTTGCTTTGTCGGAGTGTCGAGAATGGATGAGCCGCACCCCGTGTTAAAGATTTATTTGACATTTATGTAAAAGAGAGGCAGTAAAACGTGGCCTGTGAACTGAGCGGGCCCAGGACAGAGCTTTGTGGCATGCCCTTAGTCACCAGCACATGTCCGGGCAGTTACTAGCCTGCCGTCCCTGTTAAGTAATCTGAGTCCTCGTAAATGTAAACAGCGATGATGCCGGCGTGTCTGCAGAGGATGGTAAAATATTTATGGGTGTGTTAACGCCCCACTGATGCAGCAGCAGTCCTGTCACTGACCTGTGTGATTGTGACATTTGGGTCAATATGTGTAACCGAGATGTCAATGGTGGGCTAAGGTAATTAATGGGTCACACTTGTTTGTGTTGAATATATACATAGAGCAAAGATTTTGTGAGGGAACAAAGGCTAAGTTCCCATTTCCTTAAAGGTGCAGTGTGTAAGATTTGGTGACATCTAGAGGTGAAGTTGCATCCATCACCTCACCCTCATCCTTCTGAGCGTGCAGGAGAACCTATGGTCGACTTCAGTTGTCATTAAACCTGACAAGATGTTAAGCATGTCCACTCTAGGCTACTGTAAAAACATGGCGGCCCCCGTAGAGAGGACCCCCTTTCTCATATAAATATACATTAACAGGAGTAATGGAGAGAAAAAACAACAACATTTACATTATTATAAATTCAGAATTCAGAATTTAAAATGCAAATATGTAATTGTTTTGTTACACACTACACCTTTAATGACTGGTTTTAAAGAGCGAATTGCCCATTTCCTCAAAGCCATCCCATGATTAGATGGATGATGCTTGACTGGCCTAATATACAGGTTGAATATGTGCCTGTTACTGCATCACCCATGGAAGTGGAGGTGAAGGTCAGCCTGCTCCCTCTGACCATGCACCTTTGTCAGAGCCACTTCACCTCCCCCGGGGACGAGCTCGGCTTTGGGTAAAAAGATCCAGTTTGTCGGACATGATCACTGGAGTGAAAACTTCACCTCCAAAGCCACCGACATGGTTTTCATGTTCAGGAACTGAAGTGAGCTTCAGGGGCACCGAGAAGTGCCCTCACAGTCTTTTGATGCCACATTTAAGTCAAGTGAAGTGAAATGGATGGAGATGTGACGCGACAACTGAAAACAGCACAACAAACAATGACAAGCAGGAAGGGAAGGGATTGGCTGCCACAAGGACTCTGTATACCGGCTCTGGGGGCACTTCATGTGTGGGGGAGAGTCAGTGGCAGTTGTTTGGACATTTCCTCAGATCAAGTCTTCCCTTGAACGAGAGCTGCCACGGTACGTGAAGTCGAGCGTGCACATGGGTTGGATGTTTTCCAAGGGATTGTCAAAGACAGAATGGACTGAGCCGCCATGATGGATTCTAAAAATACTTTTCAAACAGGGGCTGCACTGGTGTAAAGTGAAAGAACTTCAACTGGCAGTGATAAAGTGGAATTCTGGATTACACGTAGTGTAACTTACTCTGACGGATATTAAGGATTAGACTAATTCTGTGTCGTGTCGCGATCCATCCCAACAGGGATTTGTCCGTCAAGCCTCACAAACGTAAACACAGTGCTGAGAGTTGTTTGTGGAAGTGATGTTAGTAATATGTCGAACATAGGTTTAGATTTTTGTAATAAAGTCTTTTTTTGTATACGTTCTGTAGGAACACTTTTGCGATTATAGCTCTACCATACCGTTCAGTCGAGCCTCAGCACATATGCTGACATTTCTGTCGAGTTGTTTTCTGTATATAATGACTTTCATTATGAGGGGATGTATATTCTCCAGTGTTTGTAGGAATGCAACATCAGTGAATGTATTTTTTTTTGTGTGTGTGTGTGTTTTTGGCTTTTGGCATTTACTGCAGAGTCATGATTGATTGGGCTCTGGCGGTTACTAGGATATCATTAACTCCGACTGCATGTGATGTTTGGTCAGCATTATGATTCTGACATTTAGTATTTTAATGGAAATACTCTACTGATAAATTTAGAGTGTTGAGAGGCAGAGGCCTCGAGGCTTATTTAACAAGTGCTTCACCGTTTCACTCGACAGAATGGATTGAAAGGCATTAAGAGCAAAACACAAGCAGTGTTTTTGTGCAGTGTCTAATGTACTGGTGCTTTATTTTTGGACGTTTAAAGGTGCAATGCGTAGGATATGATCAGTGGGAACACTGCAGTGTTGCAGCATTCATTTTGAATAAACCAATTGTTTTTTGTAATATTTCTTGATGACAGCACTTGATGTCTTACATGTATTCTAAAAAATGTCTCACAGTGAAAACACATAACTGTTGAATAGGGAGATAGTTGGTAAAAGGAATCATATAAATATGTAAGTTAGCCTTATTTGGAAAATTGTTGTACTAATATTTAATGCATTGTTCATTACCACCTTTACTGTCTTCATGCTGATATTGTACTTTTACAGTCCAGTAGTCTTCTTTATCATGTGTGTGGGAGTTGTATTAAAAATCGTTATTTTACACTTAGGTGGTTATGACTAATATGTGGAAAGTCGATCTTGCAGAACACCCGTGAAAGTTCTCAAACTCGTATTCAGAGAGCAAGCTGGGGCGTGGACTCTGTAAACTTTCTAAATAGCTCATGGCTTCACTTACAGTGTACAGATTTCTTTCTAATGGGGATGCCTGGCTGAGCTCCACAGACAGACTGTCAGTCAGTCAGTCAGTCAGTCAGGGAGTCCGTCAGACAACTACTTGAACTTTTGGTCTGCTCAGTCAAACATTTAGGTGGTTGTTTGCTTGGTCAACCAAACAGACTCACTCATTCATGCTCTGAGAGTGGGACTGTCAGTCAGGGAGCCTTCTTGCCTTCCAGTCAGTGAATGTTGAACATCAAAAGGTTGGAGCCTCACACTGAGAGCCGAGTGTGAATGCTCTCTGAGCAGAGTAATGCGATTAGGGTAGACTGTGTGATATTTCAATCGGTTAGCGCCCTGCAGCCAGATGGGAAACATGTTATGAATATGAAACGCTGCTCAAGAGGGTTTGCTGGATTCACTGGGCTTTACATGGGAACATTCGATCTTCGGCCGCTCACACCCCGCCATCGCAATCCACTCGGCAATTAGCCCAACATGCTACATCTCTAACTGACGGTGGTTCTAGAACAGTAACACATGTTTTTACCCAAATTCACTTTTCCAATGGAATTGGAACAGACACACGCCTTGGGAGTTTATTTTGGGTTGATTTAAAGGTACAGTTTGAAAGATTTGGTGACGTCCATTAGTGAAGTTGCATTTTGTATCCATCACCTCACTCCCAGGCCTTTTGAGCATGTAGGGGAACCAATGGCAGCCCTTAGCTGTCGTACAAGCTCAAACGATATTAAGTCCGTCCACTCTGGGCTATTGTAAAAACATGGCGGCCCCCACTGTTCATGTATTGTACATTTAAAGGCTCATTTTAGTATATAATTATTTTGTAATCCTAATCCTACAAAAACAATTAACCTAAATTTAACCTAAAGTCACTTCTGTTGGAGGAAAAAAATGCCACAAAACAGTGACATTCAGTCAAACAACACATTCTGAGCATGTCTTCGTTGGATCTGAGTTGGTTCTGGTTTATGTTTGCGACAGTCTCATGTCAGTCAGACCATCCGGCGTCGGTCCTCAGTTTGTGGATACACCAACAAACACACTCAAACAAAGATGCAGGAACAGAGAGATTGAAGTAATGACAACAGGCAGGAGACTTGTTTTCTTATGTTTTGCTTTTCTCATTGGGTGTCTCTTCTCCTCACAGTCTCCATGTCAGGGAAGTCATGTTCTGGTGTCCAAGGTTCAGACAGGCAGGCAGCGCTGGCATTGAAATCCAAATTATTCATGACTAGGAGCGGTGGCTGTGGCAGCAGTGGACTCTTTCTCCATTGCAGTTATTTGTGTGTGTGTGTGTGTGTGTGTGTGTGTGTGTGTTTGCCTGTGTAAGTGCGCGTGTGTGTGCAGAGTAGATGTCAAGGTATCCAGAAGGTGTGACAGCTGAGAGAACGAGAGGGAGAAGACAACAATGGTCTGGGAAAAAAAAAGTTTGACATGATGTGACACTGTTTTATTTGGCCTGAGTTGTGTAACAGCTGTCTCATGTAGAAAGTAACCAGACTTCTTTTCAGATTCAGACTGACTCATGTTTTCAAATAATGTTCAGGTTGTTATGACATCTAC